>JABFPK010001116.1:0-10649 GCA_022817445.1 Habroteleia sp. ZL-2020
GCGTATGATATGTGTGAACAGTGTGTAGTATAGTCGTAACGGATGGCGACACCAAGACACGACGAGGGCGCGCATCGAGAGCAAAGCTAGCGTCGTAGTAGGAAGAGGCAGATGTGAAGAAGAGAGAGAGAGAGAAATATAAAGAAGAAGAGAGGAATGGAAAAAGGGGAGCGTGAAGAAAGGGGAAGGGGAAGAAAAGGAGGGGGGGGAGAGGGGGGGAGGGAGAGAGAGAGAGAGAGAGAGAGAGAGAGAGAGAGAGAGAGAAAGTGAGTGAGTGAAAGAGAGACAGAGCGAGTCGGAGCAACGAGTATGTAGGCAAAATGCGATACCTCGTCATTAGAAAGGTTTCTTTTCGCTGCGCTACCAATTTGGGGAGGGCCGGTGCAAGTTTGTTGGGACATGATGATGATGTCGAAGTTGTTGATGTTGTTGATGATCGTTTTGTCGATGGTACCGCGTCGCGTTCGAGCTGTGGATCGGGTTGGCCGAGGCGGGAGAAGAGGCCAAAGGCAGCGAGTACACCCTCTAAACCGTGGGTCATGCAACACAAGCAAAGCACAAGGTCTTTTTTTAAAACTTAAGTGGTCCGCGAGTAATCGGAAATACCTCGTGCCTCCGACGAAATCACTAAAAAGACCAATACGAGGAAAAGAATTTAGTTGGGTTCGTACTTCCGCGTCTCACTTCTTCGATTGATATTTTCCCGTAACTACTTTTATTTACTTCCAAATATATGCCTCACTTCGAATTTCCACAAAGCAAATATTACGCTTTTATTTAGGTTCAAAATTATCACGGCGCCGATTACAGCCATCCCCTAAATGTCGCTGATGTCTTCAATTAATATGGTTTATTCGATACAAAATTGTCGGTCAAGTCGAGTTGGGTGCGGCTTCTACTACTTAAACTCGTTAAACTGCATAAGAAACGAAACTTTTATCGCAGCAGAATTTGGAACTATTTAATTACTCTACACCGAGAAAAATAAACGTAAGAATAGAAACAAATTTGAATTAGAAATAAAAATTTGATGATATGGCAGATCATTCTAAAAAAATATATAAATTAATGAGTAAATCATCAAAATTATTATAATTGAGAATTTTATGATTGTAACTTTGTAGAGTTGTCCGTTATAGTTTCAAGCAGAAATATTTTATTTTTATTTTTGTACTATTATAATTTCTCATTGTAATCCAGGAAAAGAAAAGAACTACAGAGTGTTAAATATCTAATAAAAAAGGTTATAATAGCATGTAGAATACCGTAATAAAAAATGATACGTATTATTTTAGTTATTTGCTACAACGTTTACTAAACGTTATTCTAACCTTTTATATAAGTGATTAAAACGCTCTGTAATTCTATGTTTCCTTTTAGAATTGGACAATTTGTTTAATGAAATCGAAACAAACGTTTAATTGTAGTTTAATGTTAAATTAAAATGAATTTAATTATGAGTTAAAAAGAAAAATAAACTATATACAGAAAGAAGATTTATAATAAAAATGTAATATTCACTCATATAATTAAAATTCCATCCTGTGAAAGGTATGTGATATTTATCTATTATTTATAATGATAAAATATTATCTATTATATTTAACAACAGACAGAGATTTAACAACAATCTGAATATTTTATGAAATATCTTAGATATATTGAAAATATTATAAAAAAATTTTAATGTGTATAATATTTACTAAAATGATTTTTCAAAAAAATTTCTTAAATTTTTCTCAATATTTTTCGCTTTATATATATTATTATCAATAATATTCAATATTATTCAATATCAATATATAATATTTAATTTCAATGTTAGTCCATATCCACTCATATTAATGGCATTATATAAAATATTTTTTCAAGAGATATTTCAAGATTTTTATTAGGATTACTAATAGTATTTAGTACTTTGAAATATTTAAAATATCACGGTTACACTATAAATTATAATAATATTTATGTATTATGTATGATTTCAATCTACTTTATGAAGTGATATAAGTGCTAGAGAGTGGACTTACGTTATCGAATATTTTGCTACAAGTGCCTCATAGATTGGTACTATAATTTTACAGCTATATACCCGAGTGGAAAAAAATTGTTTAGATCGAGTATGAATATCGTCAAAATGATCAGGCTGATAAAATTCTGGATTATGTTTTACCAGACGCTAGAAACGATATAGGACAGTCTGGATAGAGTCTGTGTAAGGAGCGCTATACGGATTCTATCCAAACATTATCCATATTGTATATCCAAACGTTTTCCAGACTGTATCCAGACTGTATATCCAGACGTTTTCCAGACTGTAACCAGACCAGAGTTGGGCAAGCTAAGTACATTTTTGCTCAATTACTCAAGTACTTGAGAATTTTACACCTAATTACTCAAGTACTGAAGTATTTGACACTTAATTACTCAAGTACTTAAGTATTTTAGGTCTAATTACTCAAGTACTTAAGTATTTTAGGTCTAATTACTCAAGTACTTAAGTATTTTAGGTCTAATTACTCAAGTACTTAAGTATTCTATTCAACATTTTTCATCCTTAAATTAAGTACTAAAGGAATTGTAAGTACTACTTAGGCCCAATCCTGATCCAGACTGTATATCCAGACGTTATCCAAACTTTATTCGGAATGTATATCCAAACGAAATCCAGAATATATCCAGAAATCTGTAAATCCAGACGATATCTAGACTTTATCCAGACTGCATATCCAGACCGTATCCGGACTTCATTCAAGTGAAATATTCTAAAAAATAAACTCTTGCACGCTTCTGGATTTGAACACGAGACTCTCGGAATTTGAGTCGGAAGAACATGTAAAACATTATAATGCATGACGTATCCAAAGTATTACCAGACTGATCATCCAGACGATATCCATACTCGAACCAGACAATTTTTTCCACTCGGGATAAATTTAAATCATTTCAATTTGTAAATTAAAAATATATATGGAACATATATAGACAATATTTGTCCAATATTATGTTTCTACTCTTATTCAGTAGTAACAGTTTTCATTATTTGACATAATGTCAGTATTCATTATGTCAAATTTTTTCTATTATTTTATTATATTTTGTTTTCTTTTTATATAATTGCAAGTATATGTAAATGATTCTTAGAGCAACGTAATTATTACAAAAAAATATTTATGTTACTTATTTTTTTATTGAAAAAAACATTAATTTAATTTTTTAGCTGGAAAATTGTGTTACCGATATATCATTCACTTGCAATTGCAACTCTTCAATATTCTACGTTAACTTTCTGATAAATTTTATAAAAGCATTTTTGTATTATATAATAGAAATAACACACGGACACAGTGGCGGAATTTTATGCTTGGGAATGATAATTTCACTGTTTATCGATCGTGTTCGTTAACTTGTAGTTCTAAATTAGCAAAGGAAAGGAAATTTGGGATAAATCTTCGTTTTGGTCAAGCCATTATAACTCTGTAAATTACAAGCTTTATGCAAAATATGGTTAAAGTTTTACTGACCCTAGTAAATTATATTCAATCCAATAAAATAGTTTGAATAATTTATAAAAATTAGCAAGATTTATCAGTAAGTAAGATTTATTTTGTATGTATTTAAACACATAAAAATCGGTTAAAAATCTTTAAAAATCTTTAGGTCATGTGTATACAAATTTTAATTAAGTTTATAAATTTAATATATATGAATGTGATATGTTATAAGTTTATAAAAACGTTTGAAAGAGAAATGAATGAAATTATAGTTCTAATTATGCATTTTGCTTAAATATTAAATAATAATGCTGCGAAACTTTTAAAATTTGCATCGACTTTCTTACAAGTACAACTTTCTATGTAAATATATTTCTTTCAGGTTTCTTATATAAATTGGCTTTTCATATTAGTAATTATGAACTAGACTTTATCCGAATTCGATTAAACTTGAGAAATTTTTATATGAGAAATTTCATCATATAAAAATCATATAAAAGTTTAAAAATATAATTTTATTAAAATTTTGACTACGTATATATGAATTATAAAATAATTTCATAAACAAATTTTGAAAATAGTTTTTTTAATTTTAGTATAAAGAGCAATAACACTGAATCATTATTTATTAGATTTGCTGAATAATATAAAGTTATGATAATTTTATTAACGAATGAATAATTAACATTTAGAATAATATATTAGACAGTTTATAATTTCATTATGAAATTGATTGGAACTATTTATTCAGTTATTTTTAATTTTTTTTTCTATTTTCAATTATTTTTCGAACAAAGTTATGATTAGTAAAGAAATTTTTAAAAATTAAATATAAAATGTAAAAATTACAAATTTTATATACATTTTTACCATATAATATTTCTTTTATACCTAACCTTATTAATGTACATCTTTTAAAAATTTAAATAATACTGTATTTATTCATTTTCATTAATACTATAATTTTTATTATTATCTATCGACGTCTCTTAATAATATAGGGATATCAAGGAGAAGTTATTACATCCCTTTTTGCGATTTTCTGAGGTGTCCCTTCTCATAATCATATTTTGAGATACCCCTTTATTCTTAAGCAGCGTCGATATAATAGATGAAGTAAAATCAATGCAAATCATTATGAGAAACTTACCTAATACTATATTAATATTTTATTTTTGTAAAAGTCATTTAACCATTAAATTATGCATTAAGCAATACTTATAAAATTTATACATATATATATAAAAATTTATTGACAAAAATTAAAAATAAATCACAACATTTATTTAAAGAGTTGATATTCTTCATACTTTCAAAACAAAGTACATATTATGTAAATCTATGTAACATAATTATCCATTCTTTTTTAATATAATAAATAAAATGATGCACGTGCATGATTTTTTTAATAAAATCATGCATGTGAGAAATAGTATATACTGAATAATAATATAAAATATAAATTTTTGAAAACAAAAAATGATTAAATTATAAAATATAATGCATTTATGTTGCTCAATTTGAAAAATACACATATTAAAATGAATAATTCAATATGCAATTTATTTGTAGTTTCAAGAAAGATTTACTTGAATTTATTAAAATGATCATAAGATATATAGTTCTTGTAGCAAAGGCAAGAAAAGTGATCGATAATTAAAAAAATACAAAAGCTCTAGCATGACACAAATGAGAAACACATATACACACGAAAAAGGGGGTAAAGAAAGTGAGACGTGGTGCATAGAGGAAGGACTACTACTACGACGTATGGACGTTAGAAAATGTGGAAAAAAATATTACCTTCGTAGTACGCTTTCGCGATGCTCTGTAAAGTGTACAGCTGGCTTGCAATAATATGAGAGCTAGCAATGCCGCCAGACAGCCGATAACGATATACAACTTCGTTGTTCCTAAAAGCAGGTTGGACGTTACGGAATTACGATTCTCGTCTCCATCGAGATCCTCATCATCCAAGTCATTTACTGTAACACAATGAAAAGTTGATAATGATCGCTATGTTGAACGAATTGCTCGTTAGTCAGAGGTCCTTTTGTTCATCCGTTCGATTTGTTTTTCTTTTTTCGGTTCAATTCTTTTTGTCTTTTTTGGCATATTGATTATTCTTATCTTGATGCCATATTTTATATCTTTACCTTAAAGTAACATTAAGATTCATAATAGAAAATTTCTATTGCAAACTGTTGAGAAATTTTCAACAAAATATGTACAATTATTTAATTATATATGAAAAACATTGTTTTGATTTAGAATAAATATTTTAAATTGATGTTAAATTAAATGTTGTTATAATTTAATTATAAAAGAACATTGCAAGCAATATTATTAAATTAAATTAACATTTCATTTTCCTAATATTTTATTACTAGAAATAGTATTTAAGAATTATCATGATATTTTTTCCAGTTTAACAATATTGTATTTATTAAAATTATTTAGTAATTATTTAATTTTACTACCTCTCAACCCTATAGGTTATTCAAAAGGTGATTTCCTTTATAATTTGGTCTATATAACTAGTATATAATTACCAACTGTTTAGAAACGGTTTATCAATATTTAATATTATATTAATTCAAATTAAATATAATAAGAAATTTTTACAAGATAAGTATTAAAAATCTTGAACTAAAACTACACATTATTTCATTAATTGTTACAATTGTTCGGTATATTGTTTATGAAATTATTTGTAATATATTTATTAAGCTAAAATGTGATAAATTTAATTGTATATTGGCGCAAAAAAAATTATAATTTACCATGGTGAGCGCGAAGAATAAGATATTGTGGATCAACTAGCAGTGCACCAGCCCTGCCTGTTCCTAAAGTGTCCTTCAAAGCCGCCTCTGCCATTGCTATCGTGTCTGCTGGTCGCAAAGCTCTTCCTTTTAATTCATTTTTGTCTACTATAAGATTCATTTTCGCAATCACTTCATCGTTACCGTTTCTATAAAAGAAAAAGAAGTTAATAAACTGTGCGTTATATATACACACCATGTTAGTATAGCGAAATAATTTTTTCTAAAAGCATACCTTTGAAGATCCTCAAGTTTAATCATGTGGAAACCCGGCAACTTTTTAAATGTTGGAGTAAAACTATCGGAAATAGTATTGGATATATCGTCGAAATCCGAAGTGCCACGTTGAGGTGCAATAAAATGATCGCCCAATTTCACGAGTTTAACTTCAATATCATAAAATAGTCGTGGAGGAGAAGGCGTTGATGGTCCTTCATCTTCTTCATCTAAATATACATGATTCAATATAAAATGTTAATCAAGAAATAGTCACATGAAGTTTAAAATAATTGAATTAGAATTTAAATCGTGTTTTAAAAGCAAATAATCTAATAACAGATGTTTAGTCTTCTTTTTATCTTTAAAATGATCTAGTATATTTAACAATTTCTATTACTATTTTAAACTAAGCATATAAACTATAGTTTAAATAATTGAATAAATTTTCACTAGTCACAATATTAACATTTATTTAAATTTTTTAGAGGACATTCACATTATTTAAGATAATTTATGAATAGTTATAATGTATATGGAAACCAATTGTCAATAAATTTGACCTAAAATGTAAATTATTATTATAAATGAGAATTAATTATACAAACGCGTGAAATGTGTAAAGCATTGTTGTCTTAAAAAAGGAGGATATTTGTTAGAATCTCATTTACAGTTAAAAATAATAGAGTATTATATAATATATTATACGAAAGTACGTAATCATTGCTCTCAACGAAATATATTTTAAAATGCTAAGAATTGATTTTAAAATAAATTTTAATTAGGAGAGATAAAAATATTTTTATTCATGTATCATATGTCTAATTATATTTATTTCATAATTAATATAAAATAACGCGATTTAAAAACCGTTCAAAAGAAAAAAACTCGTTCTGAAGATACTCTACCTTCTATTCCGCAAGACTTGATGCAAACTTTTTCGGCAGAAACAATCGGCACTGTTTCATGTTTGCGAATTTTTTTATTCACCGGATTGAAAACACCTCCCTTTACCGGAAACATGAAGTATAGACATTGTTCATCCGTGAAGAAAAGATCGCGACTATCTTTGGTCGATCTTTTTCTAGAGAACCTTAGGGTGGTTACTCCATCCGCAATACGACCGCTAGCATTAAAAATGTCTTGCGACGGATCTAAAAGTGGGGGGTTGTAGCCGCTGATCCATGTGTCCATCACAAAAGCGCGACCTGTGCTTTTGTCAACCCAGCCAAGAACAGCGTCGGTTTGTGACTAAACATACATTTTTATTATTCTTTTTGCATTAAAATATAATTTTTGAAAAACAGGATTATTAAATTAGTATTGGCGGAATTGATCCAATTCGGCGTTTTTACTATATTCAATTCAAATTGAATCTTAGTTAAAACTATGACCGAAGCTAGTCAGATTTACAACGGAATTAGCTATCTTCTCAGTGTGTTAACATTGAAAAATATATTTGTTGTCTCTAAGATAATTTTTCTGATCAATATAATATCGGTTTAAGATATTTTGGTTTTTTTAGGAAAATAATAGAAAAACATTAAAACAAATAACAGTTATTATTATATTTACCATCTTTTCATCTTCGGAAAATCCAACGCCAGTCCATAAATCGGTATTCTTTGTTACTATCGTAAAGGAAATTACGTCCTGTAAAAAATTCAAAATTCAATGTTCTATTTTCAGACTTTCAATAGCCAATTAAAAATGAATACAATGAAACAGTAATTGTTATTTACCTTCTTTGATTTGTAAAGCCATTTTATGTGATAATCACAAGTGCCGTTCATCAGGGAACAATGTCGAGGATAGCGCCATTCTCCTCCACATCCACCTCCTTCAAGTGCTATCCCTCCCCCGGAATCAGCTTTTCCTTTTTCATCTACATAAACCAACCGTTACAAGCATGCCATAAATATAAAATATACTTTCTCTAAACCAAAATTTAATTAAAAATCCTTAAGCTTCGTTAATTTTTAATTCTAATTATCATTCTATTTGAGTATCACCTAAGTAAAAGACAACAACAACGCGAAAGTCATGCCAAAAGAAAATTTATTTCTGACTCCGTTAGATATTTTTGACTAAAATATACAAATATTTTAATTTCAATATTTTTATCATTGAAAATAGAAAATATACAAAAATAAAAAAAACATTTTAAATGTTTAACATTCAATTATTATATATATATTATATATTAATTTTACTTTTTGAATTTTATTTTAAACGGAATGTTTCTAATGAACATTGTAACATAAAAATAATTGAGCAATAAATTTTTCAAAAGTACTTAAAAAGTATTCCATATAAGCGTGTCCTTAAAAGTTGACGTATTACAAAAATGCCTTAATTAGATTGTGTACTGAGAGAAAGTATAAAATTTTATCAGAATAAAATGTTTCGAATCGGTTGAAAATATTTATGTCATGTCTAAAATTTAAAATCAAGTTTAACGCGAGAAAATTAACGTAGCTTCAGTAAATAATTATCAAATAATCAATCTAACGAACCGAAGAAGTTGATGCTAGCAATGCCACGCTGCGACCTGTGACCGTGATACTTAAGTTCGTCGTCTTTGTAAAATTCTTTAACCTTAATGTTGCTTTTTTCGATACCGCTCGGTGGATGGTGAACGTAATTACTGGACTTTTGACCCTTCGCCCAAATAACCTGCATCAGCTCGTCACGAATCTCGTGATCAGTAAATGCTTCGTTCGTATTAAGTTTCTTGCGAAACAGAATTGTAGTGACACCATCCTTTTCGAAGCCCATAGCTGCGGTAAGACTGTCTCGTCCACCCCAGTACGTGTCCGGATGTGGCGTAGATCTGTCTCTGGAATAATAATCGCCTATTCTATGCATCGTGCCGCGTGCCATGCCTATCACCATGTCTGTACAATCCATTGCATTGAAGTCGTGTTTGGGTGTATATTTGTGAAGCTTCGATGTTCCAGCTAGCAAATGAAATAAATATTAATTACTTTATTCACAATACAACTGTTCATAATGTATATATGTATACCTTTATAATGTAAACATTTTTAACATAAATAATCAGTTTTAATAATTCACTGAATCTATTTTGAAAATAATACAAAATACATATTTACTCGTATTCTACAATTGATTAAATATAAATATTTTCTCGGATTATGTTTCTAATTGGAGTATTGAAAAAAATAATTAGTATTTGTCAGAAAATTAAATTTAATTAACTTGGAAATATTTTAATCTCTAATTTAATTATTTTAATTGTTAACTAAAACGGGAAATAAATGCTAATAGATTTAAAAAGTTATAGCTCAATTGTGCCATATAAAATTAATATGCTTTACGCTAATAATGACATAGTTTGGTTATTAAAAATACTCTATTTAATAGGGTATATTTATTAAAAAAAATTGGTTTAATTTAACAAAGATAGACTAAAACTATTACTTTGTCAGTCGTAAATTTAATTAATCGATTTAAGTGTTTAATTTAATTGTTTGGTTAAATATGTTTTCGCCACTAATCTGTAATAATTAATCTTGTCTATTACTACAATTAATTGACTGAAAGAGCAAGTAATCAATTTAAATAAATTATTTTCATAGTTATACCTAGAAATAAATTGAGATTATCATCTGATAGAATTATATCATATATTCTAATACGAACTACTATTATTATTTAAGGAAATTTAGTATATATATGTTATTATTTTAATAAAAAAATGTATTAGTTTCTACTAATATACTAATTAAATAATTAAATATTACAGTTGTATATCCACGTTAAAAAGTATTTAAAAAAATGCAAATTTATATATAAATAACTTATATTAATAATGGTAATACATGGAGAAAAATAAAATTTAAAATTTTACTGTATCTTCTAGATTTTTCGGACTATTGGAATCAAACTAAAAATTTTATTAAACAATATGGTAAAAATGATTACAAGTTCTAGACATATTTAATATCTTTAGTAAAAATGTGACGAGTTTTTCCCTTGCATGGATATGGCGCTAGTAGGATGTGTAAAGTGTGGGGCTACTGAGATGCGCTAGTCAGGCGCTAGTACGAAACGCTAATGCGTCACTATGTAGATTTTAATAATTGTTTTTATT
>JABFPK010001117.1:0-10531 GCA_022817445.1 Habroteleia sp. ZL-2020
CAATTATAGTGATTCCACAAAATTTTTAAGTTCAAATATTTGGTATGGGATATTTTTTAACTATGAATATATTTAATAAATTGAAAAGTAATATTATAGTTAACTATTAAACTTATGAGTAAAGTAAAATTAAATATAAATATTTATTTATTTATATATAATTTTATATATAAGTATAAACAAGGAATTATATAATAAATATATATCACAGTATATTTTACTTTTGTAAAAATGGAATTTAAAACATTAATTTAATAAAATTACATTAAAAACAAAATTAATTTTTTCTAATTATAAATATGATTGCTAAAATATGAAATAAAAGGAATTTTTTTATTTTATAATAAAAAAAACATTTTATATCTTACAATAAAGTTAGCTACATTTTATATTTCGTTATTTATAAATTAATTGCTGCTAAAATTATATAATATTAATTTAATTATAGTAAATTGAAAATGGTAAATACAAAACTTAATTCATAGAATAAATATACTTTTTTTAAATATATTATTCTTAAAAAACCACTTGATTATAATAACCGTGAATTGAAGATCAATAATAATTTAAATTTGCGCGCCTAAATCCGTATCTGATCATGCGCAGTAAAATCAGTAGTTTAACAACGTAATTGTTTGTTAAAACTTGTCGTAAACAAATAATGAACTGTAGTTGATAACAATTCGATTCTTTAATTACGAAATTTATTAATTTAATGCCAAAAAAATGTCAAAATTAACAGAATTAAATCAGACCAAACCAAGCGACATTCGTAAGCCCGCGAAAGTGGAAAAAGCATTTCAGCGCAAGAAGACTTCAGAGCAGCTGTGTGGCGCAATGGATCTGTTCACATCGCCAAAACGTCAAAAAATTGATGGTGAGTTCAGGTTTTTCGAATATTTCCTTGGACCAATTGCTTCTTCAATGCTATTTTATGCTTATTTTTAAACTTCTCTTTCATTTTACTTGTCGACAAATGTAAACTTTCAAGCAAAAGTTGCTTTAATCTTCAGAAAATGTTTAGAGATTGATACAAACATTAGCGCCCATTTTAAAAATAAATGAAATATTTACCATTTTCTGAATTAATTTTTAGCCAGTTTTGTCTTCTTTTAAGAGAATCATCTAAAATATTTTTTGTACAAGTATATAAAGTCATTTTTCTAACTACATTCTAAGAAAATATAATTTGCAATAACTTAACCTCAAAACCGTTGTTTACAGGTGTAATTTATTTGCAAAAGTATGTAAAGTGCTTCAGTTTAATTCAAACAATAAATCAGTTGAAAATCTATCATATGCAATGTAGTAACAATTTCAATACAAAATAATATAAATAAAATATATAATTTATAAAAATTTTTTAGATTTAAATTAAAAATAACTGAGAAGAAAGCAACGTTAAAATATTTAACCTAAAATAGCAATATGTATTATTATTTTATATGATAATTATTTTAATGCACAATAATAAAAAATACTTTTTTTAGAATTAGAAGTAACTGGAGTATCGCGCAGTGGCAGAGTTCGAAAGAAATCTTCTAAGCTTGTGGATTTTGAATCTCCAGATGACATAACTGAAAGCAAACAAAAAAGACAAAAAACGCAACAAGTGCAAGCCAAACAATTGTTAGAGCGTTTTGAACAACAACAATCACAACAGTCTCTGGTTTCACCTACGCCATTGCAAAATGCGAGTCCGAAAAAAACTGTACTTGCAAATGTCATGCCGAATCGAGTCAAGCAAGAAACTCTGTCGGATGACAATCAGTCTTCTGGTTCGGAGTCTGATGACGGCGATGGGTTAAACGAGGAAGAAAGGTTTAGTTTAGAATCTGGAAGTGATGGTGAAGTTGATCCGTTGATGATAGACGAAGGTCACACTGGTTTCAGGCGATTAGAACCTCCGGAACAAGAAACACCTTCACAGGCTCAGAGTTTGTACATGCTGGAAAAATGCAAGAAAAAACTTATTATTAAGGACGGAAAAATTATTGGCAGAGTCAAGGCTCAAAGAAAAGATAAAGGAGTATGTTTGTTTATATACTTATCAGTTATAATTATTGTTTAAAGAAGTATAATAAATATTATCTTGCAATAATATTCAAACAATATTATTAAACTGGTATAATTATTTTATATCAAAATATTTGAAGGGAGTTTTCATTAAATTATTTAATTATTTCGCAAATGTTAATAATACTTAACCACACCATTTTTATTCATTGACTATTAAATAATAATATACTGAAAAACAAATGAAAGTAGTGTATTGAGGTTTTGTTTTTGTTAATATATAGATTACTAAAATCAGTAAGTTTGAACATTAAAATCTTGATATAGTAAGAAAAGTAGTGAACGTAAAAAATTTAAAACATATAAACTAAATTTATTGAATATATTTATTTTATTTCAGAGAACAAGATTTACGGCGTATATGTTATGGGCAAAAGAAGTACGACAAGATTTATTAGAAAAATGTCCTTATATGGGTAATTATGCTTAATTAAATAATTATAAATATATAAATCACAGTTTTGTATTTATTTTACTTTTTAGTAATTTACTTTAGTAGAAAAATAGTAAGTAGACCTATATATATAATAGAGATGTACAAATAATATTTCAATGTTGTAATTTTAATTTACAATCTATTAATTTTTTCATCAATGATAAGTAGTCAATAAAATAAATATTATATATATATATATCTTTTTATATACTTATATATTTTTGTTTAAAATAGAATAATTTAATTATAATTTTTTTTGATTAAATGTAATTATGTTTGCATTTAATATTTTTATCGTAATGTAGATTTTGCGTCAATATCCAAACGATTGGGTGAGCTGTGGGCAACGGTACCAAACATTGAAAAGTACAATTGGCGACGACGAGCCAAACGCCTGGCAGCTAAGCCCCCATCTCCTGGTAAGAACGAAAACGTCTGGAAAATGCCTCCTCCCGGTTCGCGTAAGAAGTTCATCAACAGAAGCGGTACATTTAATCAACTTGCTATTAAAAAGCGAAAAAAATGATGAAAAAAAAAACAGATCATAAATAGCTATCATTTTCACGTTTATTAACCGCTGACATTGACCGTATTTGATATTACAAATGAAACCCAATCGCGCAAAAAATGTATTTAAGAATAAATAGTGTTTAACACTTGTTTTTAAATTTTAGGATCAAATGAAAAATCATCTAAATCAAAGAAAACCATTCAACTGGAGATTCCATCAGTTGTAGGAAACTTGTCAATATCTCCACCTGTGAAAAAAGAAAATTCTGATTCAGTCGTTAGCACAGGTGTGTATAAAGTGGTGGGCACCCAACCGATAGATGTCGCCGCACATCTTAAACTCCTTGGCGAGAGTTTAACAATAATCGGAGAACGATTGAAGGAACACGAGGGTCAGATAGCGGTGTCGGGCACCTTGTCCGTTTTATTAGACTCCCTTATCTGTGCCTTAGGTCCTCTACTCTGTCTGACGCAGCAGGTGCCGGGCACGGATGGAGCCAAACCTGAGACTCTCTCTCAGATACTTGACAACATCGCTTACATAATGCCAGGACTTTAACAAATTATTATGTCAATTCATATTTGTCACATGGATTTTTCCCTCTCGTGTTACTTTTACTAGAGATTATCGTACTTCTTGTAAAGGATATCAAATAGTAAAAATACATTTATTTTTTTAATTCAACTTCTTTTCAATTTTTAATTATTTATATACAGAAATATTGTCTATAAATAACAAATTTAGCTCTTCAAATTTGAGCTTAGAAAGAATAATACTTTTTTATATTCTAAAATAAAAATATAGTATGATAACCTAAATTTAATTATATATATAAAATATTTTATTATATATTATGTACAATTGATGTTTTGATCTGAGGAAAACTGGCAATGACAATAATAATTGATTTTTTATATATTTTATTATTATTGACTCTCATGTGCATAAAAGGATTTATTTATTTTAATTATTATAAATTGTGAAATTTTGGTAAGTCATCTGGTTTTCTCTTAGAAGTACATTTATGTTTTTGGTGCGTAAAAAAGTGATTTTGTGCAATGTGTGGAATCTTTGTGAAATTTTTAACGAAATGTACAAAATATACCTTTTTATTAAATTGTAAATGTATTCTATTTTGTAATCGCTTGACACGTTTACCAATGTTGCTTTAGGAATTACATAATTTAATGTTTTACACATAAATATTTACAAAGCTTGCTTCGTCAGAATCCGCTGTTAGTGCTATTGTGCCATAATTGGTGGACACGTACAGAAAAGATTCTTATCACCGTATATGTCATCTATTCTCTCTACACTCGGCCATATTTTTTTATTGTCCCTCACAAAGTCCTGTACAAATTGTAACTCAATTAGGTTAAATTTCAATTAGGTTAAATAAAATTTAAATCTCATTTGAAAATATAAATCTAAGAAAATATGTTACACAGACTAAAATTAAAAAATGCTATTAGAAAATGTAAATCAATTTACTATTGGAAAAGCTGCCACTTCGCGAGAGTATGGTCTATTCCAATTAGAACTGATAACTGCCTCTTGGGTATGTGGAGCCATCTTTAAGGGATTAATACTGATATCCATTTTGCCAATCTCAATGTCATCAATTTCTTTTCTAATAGCTAAAAATTAAAAATATATTTTACTTTAGCGTTTTAGTTTTCATTTTTCATTTTTTATTAATCTAAATACATAAAGGTCAAAAATGCTTAGATATATTAACTAATGGCTTAAACTTACAAATCAGAGCATCGCAAAATTTATCCAACTCTTCCTTATCCTCAGACTCCGTTGGTTCTATCATCAATGTGCCAGGAACTGGCCAACTCATGGTTGGCGCATGAAATCCATAATCCATCAGTCGTTTGGCAATGTCAACGGCATCTATATTTGTACTTTTCTTCAAATCTCTTATATCCAAGATAAATTCGTGCGCCACTAAGCCAGATTTACCTTTGTACAGAGTTTTATAGTACTTTTCCAATCTTTTACTCATATAATTAGCATTTAAAATAGCCACTTGCGTGGCTTTGCGTAGCCCTCTGGGTCCCATCATTTTGATATAAGCCCACGATATTGGCAAAATTGCAGACGAACCGTAAGGTGCAGCAGAAACAGCCCCCAAACCTTTGGTGATCTGAGTCTTTCCCGTTGAAATATTAATAAGTGGGTGTTTAGGGAGAAAAGGCGCAAGATGCTTTTTTCTAAATATAAATAATCTTCTGTTAAATTCTTCAACTAATTCTTATTTCTTTTATACATTAATATTTTTAAGTGGCATACTTACACTCCTATAGGGCCCATACCAGGGCCTCCCCCGCCATGTGGAATACAGAATGTTTTATGTAAATTTAAATGAGAAACGTCGCTTCCATAATCTCCTGGTCTACAAAGTCCCACTTGAGCATTCATATTTGCACCATCTAAGTAAACTTGACCTCCAGCTTCGTGTACAAACTTTCAAATAAAAATATCACAATCAGTTATGAAAATTTCTCGTCATTTATAATTTCTTTATACTTTTGTATAAGTTAAAAATAATGATTGTTTATTTTTCCTTCAATGATTATTATTTTTGTAGTTGCAAGAAATTTATTTTTCTCTAATGCATAGAAATGGAATACAGGAAAAACTTGTTTTTTTTAAACTAATGAATATTGATTATGATGTCTTGTTTACCTGACACACTTCACCAATCGTTTCCTCGAATACTCCATTTGTAGATGGATAAGTGATCATCAAGCATGAAAGATTGTTTCGGAACTTATCTACCATATCCTTTAAGTGACTGACATCAACAGATCCATCTTTTTTAACATAAATCGGTTCGACTCGCATTCCTGCCATTTGAGCAGAAGCGGGATTAGTGCCATGAGCGGAGGTCGGAATTAAACAAACTTGACGATGCTCATTTCCATTAGACTCATGGTAACATTGTATTGCTCTTAGGCCAGCGTATTCTCCTTGCGCACCACTGTTTGGTTGAAAACTGATGTTATCATAGCCAGTGATTGTACAGAGATCCTTTTCTAATTCTGAAAAAAGCTGCTGATAACCTTTCGTTTGATTAGCTGGAGCAAATGGATGTATATCTGTGAAACCTTTGAAACTACATGGCATCATTTCTGTGGTTGAATTTAGTTTCATTGTACAAGACCCCTGTATAAAATCCCAAATTACTTTGTAAATAATTATTTATTTAAAATTGTTATACATGTTTAAAATTCAGTGCAATACTTACTAATGGAATCATGCTGTGAACTAAAGAAATGTCTCTGTTTTCTAAATACTTCATGTACCTAACAATTCTTGTTTCGGAATGGTGTGAATTAAAAATTGGATGCTGCATATATAACGATGTTCGTTTAAATGGACCATATTCCAAACTCTTTTCATCAATGCTTTCTTCGTCAACAACGTTTTTAACAGAGATTTTTGCAGAAAATACTTCAAAAAGATCATCTATATCTTCCAACGTTGCTGTTTCATCCAAAGAAATACCAATAGTTCCATCTTCATTATACCTGAATTAATATAAATTGATATATATAGAATAGGTATATGTAAGTTCCATCTAATAAATTTTTATTTAATAAGGAAGAGAAATTTTTTACTTAATGATTTTCATAATTACTATATATTATTAACAATTTTTTTTTACTTTCTTTTTATCCATAGATAAATCATTAAATAAAATATTAAATTAAATTAAATAAAATATAATTAAATTAAATAATTTAAAATCCATAGCTAAATAATCTTTACTGCATTCATTGTCAAATATTTCTATTCCCTATTAAATACAAATTAACATATAAATATAGAAAACCATTAATTCAAACAATATGTAAATAATTGAAATTGACAGTCTTCCATTTTTCAACGTTTATTTTTCCTTATTTAATTTATAATTCTGTAAATTATTTTTGACATCAGTAAATTTATTTTTAGTTTTTAATACCTTAAATTAATTTTGGCTTCGGTAGCTTTCTCCATCACAATTTGTATATCTTCTTTAGGGGATACTGTAATAGTGTCGAAAAAATACTCGTTATGAACTTTGTTTCCAGAATTATGTAATCCCACTGCTAAAATTGTTGTCATTCTGTGTACCCTGGTAGCGATATCTTTGATCCCTTTGGGACCATGATAGACAGCATACATGGCGGACATATTAGCTAGCAAAGCTTGTGCGGTGCAAATATTGCTGGTGGCCTTATCCCTACGAATGTGTTGTTCTCTAGTTTGTAATGCCAAACGATAAGCTTTCTTCCCATTGGAATCTTTAGACACCCCTATCATTCGCCCGGGCATAAGTCTCACGAGTTTCGATCGGCAAGCAAAAAATCCTGCGTGAGGCCCTCCATATCCCAGTGGGACACCGAACCTTTGAGAAGTTCCAACGCATATGTCCACGTTGAATTCACTGGGCGGTTTCAGTATGGCCAAAGATAGCAAATCTGCTGCCGCAACGACTAGACTCTGTAATGATTAATAAACCAATTCCATTGAATTCATATAATTAGGATTTACAAATTAGATCTGATTCAAATTAAAAAAGGAACGAAATCTGAAATTCATTTAGTTACAGAACTACACAAAAATGCATTTATAAACTGAACAGAAATTTTAAAAAATATAGAACCAGATATTGAATTTGAATAATCATAGAGTGAGGGACCCTTAGGGACTTTTTGGGACTTTTTGGGACTTATTGTAAATTATAATATTTATTTATTACCAACGTTTCGTTCTTTTTGCAAGAACCTCATCAGGGCTTGTTGTATGATTATAAGTTTCATTTTTAAATTTTCAATATTCATTATTAAAAATTAATATAAGAGAGGTAACTTTGTTACTGGCTCACACAACACCTCTCTTATATTAATTTTTAATAATGAATATTTAAAATTTAAAAATGAAACTTATGATCATACAACAAGCCCTGATGAGATTCTTGCAAAAAGAACGAAACGTTGGTAATAAATAAATATTGCAATTTACAATAAGTCCCAAAAAAGTTTTTATTGTTCCTAAGGGTTCCTCACTCTATGATTATTTAATAAAAAGAAACGTTTTGGGCATATTGAGAATAATTATTTAATTAATTATTCTTTCATCTAATTGAATTTGAATATTTGAAGTATTGTGAGATAACTAACTCCATTGTCGTGAGCTTTTTTTACTACATCTGAGAAATCATGAATAGATCCCCTTGTATCAGGATATTGCACTAGAATTCCAGAAATATTTTTGTCTTTTGCATTGTATTTGAATACATCTCCAACTTCCAAAGTGACTCCCAAGGAAGATGCCCTAGTGGCTATTACACTTATAGTTTGAGGATGTACTTTGTCGGAAACGTACAGCTTCGTACGTTTATTGTGTCTATACGCTAAAGCTAATGCTTCAGCCGCTGCTGTACTTTCATCGAGTAACGATGCATTTGCTACTTCCATTCCTGTCAAATCGCAAATTAAAGTCTGATAATTCAAAAGACCTTCCAGTCTTCCTTGGGATATTTCTGGCTGATAAGGAGTGTACTGGGTTGTCCTGAAAAAAAACAATTGTTAAACATACTTAGAAAGACTCTTAAAGCAGAATAATTACAAATATAAGAGTAAAATAGAGTATTCAAATTTAAGTTTTTATTCAATAATAATTTATTTATTAATTAACACAAATTATTTACTTATAGCTTGTTTTACTCATTTTTTAATTTATATGTAACTTCAACCTACCATCCTGGATTTTCAAACATATTTCTCATAATTGTATGTGGAATGCAACAATTGTAGTATCCCATTCCTATGAATGATCTCCAAATCTCATTTTTATTAGCTATACTCGTAATTCTTTTGAACAGATTATATTCAGCTGAAAATAAATTCACATTTTGTTGAACCATTATTACTAATTAATTTGATATTATATAATTCTAATTTCCAATAACTATTTTATTTTCTTTGCTATTTGATTATGATACGCATTTGTCTAAAAGATAAGTATTGTTTGATATTACAAATCTTAGGGTTATCAGTCACAAAAATAACACATTGAATTATCTTGTGGCTCATCACGAGTTTAACCGTGATTTTTACGTCTCTTGTTTATTCTTGACTATTTGTCTAATTATAATTTTAGAGTATTTGGAAAAAATTTTGCTTGAACTAATTAATTACTTATATAATAACAAATAAATAATTCAATAAATCAATTTATATTGATATTATGAACTTTAATTAAATCAACAATAACAAATTCAATTTATAAAGTATAAGTTATTTTTTCATATATAATATATTTCTACACTTACTAATGGGATCTTCGATATCCAAATTTCTATTGTATCTAATATTACTTGGCACTGCTATGGAAGTCAACTCTTCAAGACTCTAAAAAATAGAAAAATATATAATTATATAAATGGATTGATCCAGACACAATTAAATACGTATTAAATTATAAAAATAATAAAAAGTTGTAAATATAATTATAATATAAATAATATTAAATTGTTATATATATTTTTTAATAATATAAATATTCATAGAAAGTGAAACAAAATATAATTTGGTAACTCACTTTAAGTCCAAGACTATGCAACATTTCCATCTGATCATGTTCTCGGGGACCAATATGCCTTTCCACAAATTCTTCCCTGATTGGAAAAAGCTTTTCCAAATTGTTCTCCGTGGTAGTTCTAAATTTTAGGTCCTGGGTATAATTTTTTAAATTATCCTTTAAACTGAAGAAACGTGTAAGATTCTTCACTTTGGACTGCATTTTCATATGCAAAAATTCAGCATTAAAGATAATCGTACAAATACTTTACATTCCTTACAAATAATTTTTATATTCGTATTGTATCTAGTACATGACCTTATCAAAATCGTCGCCTGACTGAAATTTTATATCGTGTTATTCGAGTTTATATTCACGTGCAGCAACACCCAGATATCATGTCATAGTTCAGTGATTACAAAATGAACTTTGTTAACCCAGTCTCGCAGAACTATAATCAAAAAATTCCTACTTAAATTATTATTTATCTAAGATGCTCGTTTATTATGCTTATGAAATTTAATTTCCCGTTTATTTTATTTATGATTACATATATAAGCTCTTGCCAATTCAATAGTATAGATCTATTTATTAAAAAATCTAGTAAAAAAATTAAAAATCTGGCACAATTCTAATTCTAAGTAAATAACTTTTTAATTATAATAATTTATGCAAGAAGAAAAAATTAAGATCATTGTGTGATTCAAAGTATAATTAAATAACATACAACCTTCTTTAAATTTCCTATTGTTTTATCTTATTTTTCCAATTGATAATCCCCCGCAAAGAAAATAGATTAGTTTATTACGAATCTTGTCAGCAATGTGTAGTAATAATTTATGAAACACGTTTTTCAATAATTTAAAAATATATAGATTTGATACATTTAGGAGTTTTATAAAGTAATATTTAAAATAAAATAATGAAGT
>JABFPK010001119.1:0-12541 GCA_022817445.1 Habroteleia sp. ZL-2020
AGTGGCCCAGTGGTTAGCGCGTCCGACTGACAACTCGGGTTCGAGTTACTCAGCGGCGACGGCTTAAATTTTTTTTGTTCTCTTAAAAGGGACTGGGAAACAGTACGGCATTATAGTCTGGATCTGGCGCATAATCCAAACTGTTGCCAGACTTGAGCCCAGACTCTCGCCCTGTTACTGCCATTCTTCTGCCCTATACTTGCCTTACTTTGGCTAGACATCTACCAGACTTCGGCCATACAAACGCCATACTAACACCATACTATTTTTTCCACGCGGGATATATTGATTATACACTGAGAGAAATATGGATACGTAGAATAACCATTATCTTTATATAGTTAAAATAAAAATAGTCATGAGAACCATAATAATGGTTGCATTAACCTTTTGTATGGTTAAGTACCTACTTTACATGGTATCTGTAACTATTTTTATATAGTGCATTTCGTCCAACTATATTTAATAGATTAAATATGGATACGTTAACCATTTTCTCGACGAGAATACCACCCGAAGTCGAATGAAGTCATTTTTCGAATTTAATTTATTTCTTTGGGACAGATTTTGATTTGCATATTCTAATATGTAAATAATTTAAACAAATTATATCCTCACTTATTTATTTATTAACTTAACATATTTTTTAAATATACATTTGCAATTAAATATATATCATGCGTAAATATATTAATGAAAAATACGGTTACATTTAAAATAATATTAAAATGTATTTTTTATAAATTTAAATTTTATTATTATACACTATACAAATTATTACATTACACTATAACATTATGTAAACTCATAAATAATTATTGCTGGCAATTATATTTTTATTAACGTGCTATTTATATCTATAAAAATGGTCAGTTTTAAAATTCACCATTCTAAATGGTTAACAGCACCCATTTCTTTCTGAGTGTGCAGTTTTATTGACCGATGGAATGAAATAATGTTATTGATAAATTAATAGTAGCATTTATGAATTTGTAGACTGATCTGTGCGGTATCAAATGGAAGAAGCTCGTGTGGGGAGAAGTGGCCGGAGGATTTGGCGGTACTCCCCTTGACGATCCAGTACTGTCGAGTTTCTCGCGATGTCTCGCGGGCGATATCCTCTGTGTATGGAGGAGGGTGGCGGCAACCCCGTCGAACGGAGTATCCGGGGCAGGTACCGGTGGTGGGATCTTCGACCTGAATATCGCACCGTCGCCGGCACCACCGCCCCTCTCCCTTACCGCTGCCAAGGAGCTTTGGATTTTTTGGCACGGCGAAGAACCCGACCTTTCCGGTTTGGTTTCACCAGAACTCCTTGCTTGTGGTAAGTTCCGACCATTCAGTTTGAAACATTCTTGCTCCGAGACAATGACATGCAATCTACGTTCATTTATAAAATAATCATATTTTGTATGCATTTATAATAGGATTTGTTTTCAAAAAAATACTGAAAGAATCAAACTAAATTTTCATATAAAGTTTAGAAAAGCGTGAGTGAATGACAACATTCGGAAAAATTCAAATAAGTATATGAACAATGACACAATTTGGCTAGAGTAATGACTAAATTGTATAAATGCATTGATTTTTTGTTCGTTTTACTTTGATTTTTCTGGATATTGGCATATACAACATCTTCATTGAAAAATGTAGTATTTTTTTTTTATTAATGTATAATTAGTTTGATGACAGCATTGTATTTTAAATAAATTATAATTTATTTATTTAGTTTATCAATTTTTAAGCTTTATAAAATAACTTTATATATTCGCATTATAATATGAATATGAATATCTTTTTATTGAAAAAGTTTTAAAAATAAGACAAAATAATGTTTTCAATTAAAATATTGTATATTACAATGAAACACTATGAAGTCTTATCTTTTGGAATCAATTATTCTAATTCAAAAACAATTTATTAAATGCATACAATATATTAATTGATACACATATTCACAAAACAAATTACAATGTTGAATTAATACATTTCATATTAATACCTGATTTTTGCATAATTATAGCATGTTTACAATAGGAACAATGAATTATTACTCTCAAAATCAAATAGTTATCAATCAATAAATAGGTAATATATCGAACAATGATTTTTACATACAAAATTACACGTTGTTTTTGCAGGTCTGTTTTAACAAATACTTACTACTTACAGTCGAAACGATTGAATGTAATTGAAATTATTAAGCGTTCAACTGATTTGCTTTATAATGAAAACAATTCATACGGAATACTTCTTTCTCGTGTCCGATAATTGATTAATCTTAACTGAAAACTTGTCGTCAGCCATCTTCTGCTCACGAATCGTGCTGATAGTGGCGTGCGAGCCCCGGGATATCCAATTCACGGATTAAGTTATCGCAAAGTTGAATGACCGACCTTCGAAGAAAAGAAGCGGAACATCATAAAGGACGTTGATCCAATAAAGTGACCCGTCATGCGGAATTGCATTTCCTAGAGACTGTGGATGCGTGAAATCGCGCTTGTTTTACTTGCCCGAGATTCGAATGCGACGAGAACGCTTGGAACAATATTTGTTTTTTGCACGACGAACGTTCAAAAGACAACTGTAACCTTTCTCTTCTTCTGCTTCCTCTTTGTCATATTCTTTTTCCAAACGACTTGCATTTTAATCGGCAACGACACTGTCCAAAGTATTCGCCTACGTTACTGCGCTACGCATATATGACATTGAATTACATGATACTTTAATTGCATTTGCTTTTGGTAGTCGAAACCCTTGTTCGAAATTCGAAATCGTGTTTTCACGTTATTAATTTATAAAGCCAAACAGAAGATTTATTTTACTTTCTTTGATTTGAATTCTACAACCAGAAAAATGGTTTGTCGTGTCAACAAAAATTTGGTTTTCCTAACAAAATAATTTAATAGGAATATGAAAATTAACTAACTTTTTGGTTATTTTACTAAATTATTTTATTTTAAATAATTCTGTTCATTCAACTATAATATAACTAAAGTATCTCAACGAAAAATTTTAGTTGATTTACCATGCATAGTTATATATAGTAATAAACTCTGACACATATAAACTTGTGGAATACGTGTTTATAATTGTACAATTATTTGGTTTGAAAAAACGCCTCCCGCTGTAGGATTCGAACTCAGGACGCTGTGGTCTCGGTCGAACACTTTAACCACTGGGCTGTGGAAGATATATGATCTCTGTTATAATCTTTTAAACCCTGTCAAACAAGTATATTCTTGCCGCACCATTATGTTTAGTGCATTTTGTTCTTTTACTCCATTACAGTGCCAAA
Source organism: Habroteleia sp. ZL-2020 (assembly GCA_022817445.1). Lineage (NCBI taxonomy): Eukaryota > Metazoa > Arthropoda > Insecta > Hymenoptera > Scelionidae > Habroteleia > Habroteleia sp. ZL-2020. The sequence continues at coordinate 3,299 of JABFPK010001119.1, forward strand.
TATTTAATAAATAAATAAAACTTGAAAATAAAATATATATAAAATAAATTAGAATATATAATAAATAAATATAATTAATAAATGTTTTTTGTAAAATATTTAGAAATATAGAACAAAATATTGTATCAATGTCAAGAAAATATAAATATCGGCTCTATTTTATTTTTTAATAAGATTTAATATTTACAAACAAATATTTTGTTACGTCAACCTAAAACTTTTGCTTGGGTCAACTAATTATAGCCAACCAAACTATTTAGTTGCACACAATAAAATATTTTTCTGAGTGTATTGGAATTTGAACAAGTAATTATTTCTAATGATTTTTTATTTTTAAATGTTCTACATATAAATTACACAAACACTTAGAAAAAAGTTTGTGTAAGTGTAAAAATATTTTCTAGTCCAACTGAGATATGCTTTTATTATAACAATATCTGATATATTTTTTAAGATAATTTATGATACGAATTGCTCTTTGATTCATAATTTATAAATTTATAATTTATAATACAATTACTTATAAAATATAGCAAATATAAGTATAATACAATTATATCCTACTTGGGCCAGCATATTCCTAAACCTACTCTACCTTTTTTGTCAGTATAGTTATAAACACGATCGATATAACCAAATTGAAATGTTAATTTTGACAGCGACCGTTTCTCCTAAACATTAAATCACGAAGTGCAATTATCCTTCGCATAAGCATCGTTAATAATTTTTACCCCGAAGTTATTTCGCCGCAAAATCTGCGTTTCGAAGTTATAAATGCGCAGCTTTGTAGCATACGTGAATTAGTAAACAATAATTAATCCTCGAGTTTTGCATTCGTGCAATTTCAATTGAACAATCTAATCTCTTAATTCTCTATCCCGCTCGCTCGTCGCTCGAAATGCACAATCGCTGGAAGAATTGCAAACTGTCACGTCTAAATGAAGAGAGAAAAAATGTAAAGATTCAAAAACCAAGCGTGTGTGTGTGTGGTCATGCGCCCTGCCGCCAAACAGACTTATCTTTCGTCTCGTTTTCTCGTCTGTTTCTCGTTGTAGCTTTCCTCGAGGGTCAATAGGTGAATGCGGCGCAGCGTAAACGTTGCGGAGCGACAGAGACGGCACGAGCGTGTTCCTCGACACGAGGTCGCTGAACCGCGCAGTTGCTGCTCGTCGCCGCCGCCACCGCGGCGTATAGATCCACCGTTGTATTCCGCGGTTCGACCAATTGCGGAACTGACGAATAACCGTTACGCCTAAAAACGCGCATAGACCACGCTGATGCGGAAAGAGAGACGGCGATAGGAAAAAGAAGCCCGGAGCGCCGCTCGTTCGTCTGGCTGAGCGCAACGGTGTGTGTTTACGTGAGCGGCTCGCAGGCACTAGCAAAAATGTCCGCGATGGGAAAACGTAGCGCTGCAAATGGGAGCAAGTTGAGATTGAATGCGATGATAAAAATGGGGACAAACGGAAAGACACATATTTAACTCTCAATGATGCTTTATAATTCCGACAACGCGTCGCAACTGTTGGCGACGTTCGGCATTAATTTTAACAACTATTTGTTGTGAATATCAATCAAATTGAATTGATTCGATGTATTATATGCCGGATATTACCATTTTTAACGACCTCGCACAGTTTTAAGGCTTGATTAGTTTTGAAATTCACTTGTGGCGGAACGTATCTGATATTGGTGGAATTCAATTGAAGGAGTGACTGAGATTTATATGTAAACGAGATAAAACGTTACTGAAAATTGTTGTTTGAATAGGAAATTAATATTTTCATTTTTGCGCGTGTATCGTCATTCGGTTTTGATCAACTGTTAGGGTATTAAGTTGTAAATCGTTTGTTCTTAAAACGTTAATGTTGAAAGTTTGTTTTTGAATGCATAGCTATTATTTAATTACAACATTGACTGATTTTAAGAAATTAATGAATTCATTATTATATAGATTTGTCGTTTACCCTAGAAACTGAATTATGTAATTTCATATTAATAATTTGCAATAATTAATTATAACATTCAATGCACATAAAAATAACATTACTAATTATTTCTGTATGTAAATATGAAATATACAAGTGTACAAAAATGTAAACCAAAAATTAATAACAATAATATAATCAAATGCAGTAATTAAAGGATTAAATAACGTATTCAAATTAATATGTTTAACAATGGCCAACTATTCAATGTAATATTTGTTCGCGTGTATTAAATTATTTAATAATTCGCCGCTGAGATATTTGTATTATTATTATTATTCGTTAAATAAAAATATAGTAGCGAATGTTGCACAATACGTATTTGTAAGTCCTAAACTCTCGTCGTTCGCAATTATTTGATTGCATTTTGACGTAATTCGATACGCCGTATTTGTTTAATAAATTGTTATTTTATTGCGTTTACAATTAAGCCATCGTCGGGTATTAAGAAGTGAAATTCAAATTAACCGTAACGTTGCGCACAATTTAGTAGACCGACGAAAAACGAACGAAGCCTATTTGACACAATTACAGCAAACGACACATGGCCAGCCCTAACAACCACAATTTGTTACCGACGAACCGAATGATTTAGCTGTTCATATTTCTGACAAATGCTCGGATGACAGGGAAAAGTGTCTATCCATTGTGTGACATTAGAATAATTCGTTGGTCGGCAACTAACGGTTAATTATCAAGCAGTCGATTTTGGGAAAGCTCCAAATTGTCTTTCAAGATGACGTACAAGCACGCGACTATTATCCAAATTTGCTTCTTCTTGATCTTCGAGTCGGTGTTTCATTTAAAAATCATTTTCGGATATTTTGGCGAGTTTCATATAAATTTTCTTCTTGAAAAGATACAGAAAGATGTAGAAAGAAAACAAAAAGAAGACATTTTTATTTTTCCATGCCAACGTGTCATTAAATTATTTATTATTCCTCTATCTCATTTCACTTGATATTAATATTAAACCTGATTTCCATTTAAGGTCAAATTATTACTATTAACAAAAAGAAAGATGTAATTTAATTTCGCAAATACATAAATGAAGATGAATAAATAATTTACGCAAACATGCTTTAGAATATTGTTTCGAAATCAATTTGTTTGTTTAATTATAATAATACAAAGTTAAATTGTAAATCTATAAATTGAAACAAAGTTTACGCTAATTGTATCGCATTCCTGCAATCTACTCTGAAATGAAACGGGAACGTTAAATTTCGTAGGATTTTTATTCAAAATTCAAGGCGGATTTGATCGATATAGAGACGCGAGCGCACAGATATAACGTTATAACGAGGCGACTGTAATATCGTGCCTTTGCCGCCTGTCTCGTGCTATTGAATCGACCCTTTGGCGAGACTGCCTCCATCCGCGAGGTGCATACTTTGACCACGAATAAACGAGGAATCTCCTAAACATGCAAAGCAGAATGTCCACTTTTGTTATTTAAATTTCGTTAGTCGCGTTCGAAGTCGTTAGTGAAAATATAAAATATTTCATCCTCTCTTGCTGAATAACGAAATCGCTTAGCACTTTTCGCGCGACAAAAACTCGTCTTTTGTTTCAATTTTTGTACTTTGCAAGCAAACGCCAACGTGACGACATTCGACACTCGTGAATCAGTCTCAGAAAACGGCGGCGCGCACACACGATAATAAATAATGAGTAATGAGATAATTTGCGATCTGCGCGCTTTGCAGTTGACCGATACGAAACTTCGGTAAATAAAGAACGTGACTTTAATGCAGCTCTAAGACCGCTTTGTTTAAAAGTTTCCCTGCTCCACTTATCGTTAAATACAGTACGTTTTACAACCTTTTATTGTTTGTTTCGTCACACGACACCGAGTAATGATGATTCGATTTAGTAGTCAAAATTGAGTATGGATTTTTAAGAGATGCGCAAGCTTTGCTGTCGCTTTACAGTTTGAGTTCATTAATTATTAGTTGGATCAATTAATCAAAACGATGATTATTTCTTTGCACAGAAAACATTTTGGCAATTGCTTTTAAAGGACGGTATATTTTAAATTGAATATCCTTCATGAAAAATGTCTTCGAATACGAATTTATTATATTAGTAAAACGAAATATTTATATTCAATTTTCGTTCAATTGTTAATTCTATTTTGCAGTGAAATTAAAATGCTTAAAATTGAGTATTAAATTAAATATTAATTAAAATGTATAGATTAAAACATACACTGAGAAAAAGAATTATACAAATTGCAAGTACAGAATGGCTACTTTTGCAAAAATTAATAATTTAATATCTGGGATAGTAAAATGTAAATGACTTCCTGTTATGTATATAAAGTTCCAAACGTTTATTTCTCAATAAATTATCTACCTGGTCAATTGTTTAAATTAAACATATGTGTAATATAATTAAAAAAAACTAAAGAATGTTTTTCTACTGTTATGCAAAATATAAAATTTAAATATATGTTATTATTAAGGTGGTTGATCAAGCGTTAATTAATAGATTAGGGTTATTGTAAATATATTTCTTATATGAAAACATAAAAATTGAGGTTAATATATTCAGACGATTCTTTCACTCTGGGAAAATATTTTTTTTGCAAAAGATACATTTTTGTTGTGCATTGTTGCTGTAAGTGCAGAGCTAGTTTTGAGGTGGAAAAACAACGTGTTCCGTAAATTAAGAAAAATTACATCATTAAAACTATTTTTTATTTAACGTAGTATTCTCCCATGAATTAAGAATCATCTGAATATTTACTTAATAACTAATTCAATAACAAAAAAATAATATTTAAAAACACCCTAACACCATTGGAGCAGTCTTGCGTCACCCCCTTAAATCCATTTAATTAAATATAACGTTCCAATTAAAAAAAGTCGTTGAGAAAAAAACATTTTGATCCACACTGAGAAAAAAGTTAGTGTAAGTTTAGCAATATTTTCTAGCCCAACTGGGATATACTTGAATTATATCAATATTTGATATAATTTCTAAGATAATTTGCGACACGAATTGCACTTTGATTCATAATTGTAATATTTTAACTTATAAAATATAGCAAATATGAATATAATGCAAGTATATCCTATTTGGGCCATAAAATATTGCTAAACTTACATTAATTTTTTTCTCAGTGCACAAACACATATTCCTGTTTTTATTTACCAAAAATGGATTCATTGTACATATTATTTTCTAATACTGCTTTAAGTATATCCTTGCTTTACCAACTAAGATGTTAATTTATACAAATCTTTTTACTCCGTGTACGAAATTAGTAGAAATGACTTCTTTTGTTCAATTTGAAAAGGGGTGGCGATTGCTCGCAAATTACAAAGTCTAATTTAACGCCAGCGCATTAACCACGCGTATTGGCCTGAGAAAATAATAATTCATCGATTTCTAATTGGTTCGTTAGCGCTGCTAACGGTGCAACGTCGCGATTGGTCGTCGTTTTTGTTCCAATTTTTGTGTCGAAACCGTCCTCGATATTGAGATAGCGGCGTCGGCGGCAACTGGAGCAGCAACGCCGAAATGTTTCGTCGCGACAACGACGCGACAGTAAGTAAAACAAGTTTAGAAATCGATGCACTCGCCGGGTGGGGAACGCACGACCGAAGGCACCACCTACCGCGCGATAAAAGTGTAGCGCGCGGCGCAGATCGGCTCGATCGTCCGACGTTTTGGTCGTGAATTTCTTTATCTTTTTCGGTACGCGCGACAAACGACGGTTCGGGTAAAAGGCACCATTTCCCTGCCCACACACTCTCACGAAAATCTATGAAAATTGCAGGGCCGGGTTACACGGTCGCCGCGCCCGGTTCTTTTTGATGTAAAAATTAAAATGAAATATTTGATTCATTTATTATTTCGGGTAAATTGATAAATGGTTTTAATAAATTGCATTTTTTTGAAATATACAAAATTTAGCGAAATAAAAATTTAAAATGTAATGGGCTACTGAAAAATTATGTTTAGTTTACGCGACAATTGTGTATTTATACAAAACAAATTATTTCGTTAAAGCAAGTGTAATTTCCGCGTTTACTTCCATTCTCCATAAAATTATTTTATTTTACATAATAAATAGGTTAGTCGAATCATTTACTGTTGTGCAACGGAGTGTCGAGATTCATACTCCGACTGCTTCATCGCGGCTCGTGGAAAGAAAATATTTTTCGTTCACTTTGTTTCACCGCAAAATCGTTTACAATGAACACGTTTGCTTTATTCACAATTAATGATTATTCAAATATTGCGTAATTTTGAAAAAGTTGGGATTCGTTGATTTGGTATTTGGTAACGATTGCGCTACGCGATGTTTTAATGAAGTTAATTATTTAAACGACTCAGGCTATGCAAATGCATCAAATGCGTATAAACTTTTGACACAAGATGTAATAAAAATTCTATTAAACGCGACGTGTTTTAGACGCGTGGACGATGACGAAACTTGTTTATTAATTTTCTACAAAGTTTACTTTACACCGTCTATTTTATAACAAATTTTTTGCCAGTTTTCTTTTTTATTATATACTATATTTATTTTCAAAGTAAACGTAGCATTTATAAAAGTTGTTAACGATTGGCTTGAACGTGATTGCAAGAAAAACATCTGTTGGTCAATTTTGAAATTTGTAAGCCAGTCGGGAATTTTCTTCCGCGTTGCCGAAATTGTTTTATCGGAAAAACTCCACTCGTGTGTGTGGATTGGTACACAATGTCGGGCGTGCGGCGAACGGCGCTGAAAAGGCGCGGTTGAGCACCCCTGTTGACGCGGGACACGTGTTCTCTCGATCGATATACGGAGGTTCCAGGGGAAGTGCATCATCGTTGCCGTAGCTTCATTCCGAAACCGAATATCCTGAAAAATGAACGGAATCTGTACTCGGGCAGCCTCTTTTTAAAATCGATAGTCGCCAGCTTGAGGAGCGACGCTAGCGTTGCTTTGCATTTTCAATCAAAATTAACAATGGCTTTTACGTAATCGAGCGAATCAACCGGAATCTATTGATTTCTGTTCGTCTTTTTCGCGGCCAAAAGCGCGCCCGATGGAAACAGCCGAACGAAATTGAAATAATGTCCACACACACAATTGGTGCGTCCGAACGCCGGCCGCTCCGTGCACGTAATTTCATTCGATGGCCGAATATTTCATTACATGTTAGATCAATGTCAAAAACCGAAGCCTCGGCCGTAAACCCAATGCACGGTTCAATTTAACCTTCTAAATGTATTCGAAAACTAGGTATGCAATTTTGTGTCGTCGTTAATGCCCGCGGAAGTTTTTTGGCGTGATTTTCCAGGAAAAAATTTAAAATATGTTATATATATGTTATATATCTTATATGCCCTGAAGACGTGAATTAATTCTAAACTTGACTTTATCCTTTTAATTAATAAAGTTGGTACTAATTCTAAAGATCAGACTTACGTAACAAATTTCTTATTATGCCCTCATCAGGCATACATTTATAAGGCGAAAACAAGGACTCCATATATATGCCCTCATGAGGAATACATTAATAAGGCGAAAATAAGGTCCCCTATATATGCACTTATTAAATATAACTCTTTAACATAATTTATGAAATTGCATGCCATTCTGAAAAGGACCTGATTATGGCCTAACAAGGTATGTCTAATTCAGGAGAGCATAAGGCTACCCTATTAATTAGGATATAACAATTATAGCCCAACTTAATTCCTTCAAATGCCCTTATCATGCCATTTATAGACGAATATTAATAAGGCAAGCCTGTGTTTGCCCCTATTAGGGCTCTTATTATGTAAGGTCAACCTTACAGAATCTCTACTAGGGTTGACTCCATACAAGGTCATATATGCCACATATCCCGCGTAGAAAAAATAAGTCTGGCAAAAATCTGGCCAAGTCTGACACTAAGTTTGGCTCGTGATCGAATTCCAGACTTTCCTTTTTTGAAAGATAATCTGGCGGTCCATACTCCTGCCAGACTAACAAAGTCTGTCATGCTATTTTGTAATAAATATTAATAATATAATAATAACTTTTATAGTCTGAAATGAATCTGGATCGCCAGAGTAAAGATAGTCTGGAACTCGATCATGAGCCAGACTTAACCAGACTTTTACAAGACTTTCGCTAAACTTAACCAGACTTTTGTCAGACTTATCCAGACTATTTTTAAGCGCGATATAACGCCTTATATATTACACATAAGTTACATATATGATGCCTTATGTATCACATATATGTAACATATAAGTGGCATATATATGGCATATATGTGAATCATATATGGCCCCTATATATAACAATTTTCCTAGGTTCATTTGAAATGTCATTTAGATCAAAATTAAGTTGCAAACTGTAACGGCGTTGACTTTCTTCTTGGTGATTTGATTACGTTCAACGTAACTACCAATCGCTTTTATGATTGGTCGTCGTGCTTGGGGCAAAAGGGAACGTTCGAAGGGCGGGCGTTTAGGTTGGCATTCTTGAACCGTGATCCACGATTGTTGACAAAATAAATTGTTGAATTGCCGAGAGTGAAAAGACAAGTGTTTGTCTGGTCGAGCAAATAAAGTGTCTAATTGCAAGCGACGCGTAATTCCGAGCGGTTAATATAACAAACGGTGATGTCCCAAGCGAGCGAGAGGCAACGGCGCGAGAGGCAGCGACGCGAGAACAAAACCAAGGGAAAGCGGCCGCTCAACCTGCGATTCTAGAACGTTTCAATTTTCTCGAATAGACTGAATTTGTTGTCAATTTTTTAATTCGACAGCAGTCCATTACAAATATCAATGCGACACGGGATTGCATTTCAATTACGGTTTGTTCGTCCTAATTTAAATCAACTAATTTCATCTGATGCTGAATAATGTAATGTTGAATTTGAAAAATTGAATTATTGTGTATTCAGATGTCTTAGTTAATCTGACTTCGTTTTCAAAAATGCATTCTGAGGGGTTCGTCAGGTTTGAATTTATAGATTTTTAGTTTAAAAGAAATAAAATGGGTATTTTGTTGAAATTTAAAATTTAAATTTACCGAAAAAGGAAATGTTTGTGCCAGTGGTAAATTTGTCCACAAGAATGAACGACCGAGTAGGATAATTGGGAAATTGTATTATCATGGATTGGTTTAAATACAATTTTTTTCTCTCACTTTGAAATACGCTTTTAACGCCCATTAAACTGAATATTTTGACAGTTTCAAAAATTATTTAATACGAATTCCATAAATTACTTTTATATTTTTGCATAAGTAATACAGTAC
>JABFPK010001120.1:0-12540 GCA_022817445.1 Habroteleia sp. ZL-2020
CTCCTTATTTGCTTCAAATGTAAAAGGGACAAATTACTTAAATTTGAGAAGATATATCAACTGGTGAGTATTTTTAAGTCATGCATGATTTGTATAGAGTTTTATGTTTAATTTGAGCAAATATTGTTTTTTAGCACGAAATATTTATAGTGTTTTTCTGTTTAAATAATGTATTCAAATTTCGATTATTTATGTGTATTTAAATATTAATTATTAAATATATATCAATATTTTATTGCTCACAACTTTGGGAATATATTGCACCATTTAGCAAAAATTGCTTGCGAGTATATGTGACTAAAATGCTTAATTTTAAGGTTCACTATCGAATTATTTAATTAATGGTGTAGATAAATTAGTTCTATGAATGTATGAAAATTTGAATATAAAAGAAAATTGTATAGAGTTTAACATTATTTTATTTAATAAGCATGAAGATATTTATTAAAAATCAAAATTCCTTTGAAAGTAATTATTATGGAAATAATAATTTCAAGTCATTATCGGCATCAAAAGTAAAGAAATAAGCAAATAAATATAAACAAAAAATAACATATTATCATAACTGAATTTTATGTGCCATACAAAAAAGGAACAAATTAAATTAGAAGTAGAAAATGTAAACATAAAATTAATATACTGATACCGGCGATCAAAGTACCATTAAATTAACTTATTCAATTGATGTTATTTTATTTTACAAAAATTACTTTAAGTATAATAAAATTTCAATATATATATATATATATGTTATAAATTAAAACCATATAAAACAAAAGAAAACAGTTATTCTCGTAAAGTATAGTAAAATATCTATTCGTGTATTGAAAACAATCAAGCAGACTATAAACATAAACAAATGAAACACGTTCTAGCCTGTTATCAATGGATCTTTGCCGCAGTTAATGTTAAGAGATTGTTGAGTGCAGTTTTCATTAGGGTTGCCGCAAATTCAAATTTTATTCAAGATTTTCCTGACCGTCTATTAAAAAAAGGTAAGATCTGTGTTTTTTGTTTATTATTAAAATTATCTTTTTGAAATAACGTTAAGAATTAATTCAGTAATAAGATGAATATTAATGTTCAATGGTTTTGGTGAAATAATAATGCAGGGAGAATTTTTATTACCTATTATATAACAATTAAAAGCAATTTTTAATTCGTTATAGCAGGTTTTACGTTAAATATATAATAATAAATAGATTTAAAATGTGAGAATTTTTGTATCAAAACTTTTCCCGCCATGTAAGAATATATTATAAATTTAAAATTGATAATGTTTTTCGTTAAATACATATAAGTTCCTCGAATAAATTGTAAATAAAATAAATTACTGAAATAAATTTATTAACATATAAGTTTCACTTATATTAAAATATTAACCTCCATAATAAATGAATATTCGAATAAATATAGTTATTCTTTATGTAAACATTATCTTAAATTTTAGTTTTATTGTTTTATTGCTTATTATTTTTTTATTTATTTTATTTTTGTACTATTTTATTATTATATTATTATTCATTATTTTATTTTGTATTTACATTTTTAATGTAAATAGGTATATTTAGAAGCTTAAATTGAAAGCAAAATATATATTTTCTGTGTTAAATAAGCTCAAAGAAAATAGATTGTTCCAATGTTCCTTCGTGGAAACTAATATTTATTACTTTAATACTTCACTATCTCTTAATGAAAATATAACTTATTCTTCGTAATAAACTATTTAAAGTAAGTTATGGCATTTGTATTAATTGATGGCAAGTTACACATTTATTTTAGTTTTCAAAGAAACGTAATAACTTATTAGAAAATTTTGTTTTTGTATTTTTCTGACTAATATTACGAACATTAATATAAATTTCATATAATTTTTGTTTTAACAATAAATGACAAGTAAGTGACAGATAATAATGATTATCGATTTTTTTAAATTAATTGTAATAAAATAATTGCTTGTGAGAATTATTCCTTCAATTAATCATGCAATTAAATTTACTAACACATAGAAAATATATACGCAATCAAATACATAATATGTATAATTTTTAGCAAGGTGTGAAAATACCAATAAAATGAAAATTTTTGTCTATTTATTATTATATGTACTATAAAATTATAATTTATAATAAATTTAATATAATTTAAATAAAATACTATAAAGAAAATAGTTTTTTTTTAAGAGAAAAATTATTACTTTTCTTTCATTTGAAATTTTCTATACGCTGAAGTATAAATTATTGCTCTGCGGAAAAATGTATCACCAAATTTAAAGGAATGTAGGTGAATATATGTGGTAAAAGGCGAGACGAGAAACAGACTGCTGACGACGGTTAGGCCGAATATTATGGCGTCTACCAAGAGTCATAAATTGCCCTAGTTTAGAAAGAAAATTTGGTGTCGCATGGCAACACGTGTGTTCATACTAGGAACCATGCAAATTTTCTCTAGAACAAAGGCGCTTTGTAATTTTACAGTTGCGCAATTTCGAAAGACTACTGTAACAACATTTTTAGCAACAGATGTGGATGAGAAAATATAGTCTGGCTTTATACCACATAAAATTGAGATTTTGTATATATACTGTCATTCTTTGATTATTAAAATATATGCACGTGTTCCTACTTTAAATAAATAATAATTAAAACGTCGAGTTTTTCATAAATTATAATTTACTTCTGTATTGCGTATGACGTGGAGAAAAATTTTATATAAATGTCGTTACTCTTAATTTTGACGAAGTATTATTTTTGTCTGAATAGCATAATTTATATTAAAATATGTGTAACGTTATGTTTTTTTCGATGTAAAAATTAATTCAGTGCTTCTGTTACATAAATTATACGGTTATTTAATTCAGTAAATTAAATTTTACACCTTATGAAAAGTATATCAAATTTATGCCTACCATGGTTTAACTTCTTTAATAATTAAATACTTTATCTTCATTATTTTACAATAAAATTATATAACGATAATTAAAATTGTGGTATAAATTATTTATAATAAAATTATTTAATTTAATAGAGAAACCCAATCTATTGAAATAAATATTAGTTGAATTGTAAAATATATTTAATTTTTATTGAGTAGATATTTGCATTGAAATGTATAAATTTATTTTCGAACATCCACCTGCACATACAATACTTAATAAAGTCGTATTCAGTAAATGCACATTTGTCGAGACTGAATTATATCTCAGTAAGTAATGACATTCTGTAGATTGCATATGATAACTCATACATAGAATATTATCAAATCCTTCTACGAAGCAAGTCATTCTTTCGTGTAAACTCAAAATAACGGTTCGTAAATTCATACAAGAATAATGATGCACAAGCACTCTGAATCGATTTAGAGCAAGATTAATGATATCCTAATGATTCTTAAGACATTCAGGGAACTCCTGACAACAAGTTAGAACAACTCAATTATATAAAAAAAAATCTATTGCATTCCAAACTCTCATTCACCCGTTGCTAAATCAATACAAATATAAACTGCGATTAAGATTTTATTGATAAATCAGTCTATTCATACTTGTCATAAACAAATGGATATCATCACAATTGCGTAGTTCTTATTATATATATATAATAACGAAATAATTCCTTCATTATCTTGTATAAGTGTACATTTTTTTACTTCTTAAAATTTAATTATAAAGTAAAATAACTTCATAACACGTTTGTAACTATTTAGTTTCAATTTTTATTATAATACTGTTTCATTTATTGAAAATGTGGGTAATTTAATATATTTTTATGTTTTAAAAAATTAAAATTCAATAATTATATTAAAAAAATGTTTAATCAGTTATCTCTTAAAAATATGTTCATATATAAATACCTTCCTCGCCCACATCTATAAATGATTAAGATACATACATACATCACTTGAGGGAAAAAAATGCACACTTAAAAATGCACCAAAAATACGGAATTTTTAAACCACTATATTTCGGTTGATTATCATTCGAATGAAATGATACTTTGAATTCTGAATAGTTTGAAGCTTTCTTTTTACGGTCATATAAGTTAGCACCATGAAAAGTCTCTTCCTTCCCCTGCCACCCCCCAAAGAATTAGAGAAGTCAAAAGTGTAAAAAAAGTGTCCAACTTTGCGAACTTTTAGTGCAGTAACAAAATGTATTAGCTTCAATTGGCTATTAGAATAATAAAGTTTATTAATTTTACTTCAAATCAAACAAAAATTTAAGTTCCTAAGATTTTTTGGTGCGGCGTTATGCATTTTTTAAATTTATTAGCCCCTTCGTGGTGCATATCGGATAGAGCTGATATCGGCGGTAAAAAGTTCAAAATCAATTTTTATCAAATTTCAAAAATTACGATACAAATTTGTAAACTCTATACCGGCACTTTTCTTCGATACTTATTGATCGACGCTAATTTTGGTGTCCAAATGCCAAAAATCATCACAAATGTAATCAAAATTTAAAACAAGAGTAACTTCAAGCCAAATTGATTGGCTGTTATGTTAACTAATAAAGTATTCGGAAGAATAAAAGTTAAGGTTGTCAAAACACAAAGGCTCCTCCCTTATTGACCAAAATCAAGTGAGTTATGATCAGAAATGTAAAAAAAATTTATAATTTATTCGCGCTAAAAAATCCTAGTTATTTGAATTTTTATATAATTTGAAGGAAAATGAATGCACTTTATCCACACTGGTATCCATTTGAGGCAAAAAAAATTCTTTACTGCGGTACAAGTTTGCAAAGCGGGGGGCGGAAGGGATTTTTCATCGTGTGAACTAATACGGCCGTAAAGAGAAAGCTTCAAACTATTCATAACTCAAAGTATTATCTACATAATTCGGAGCATTTTCAACCGAAATATGACCATTTAAAAAAAATTCGGTATTTTCGGCGCATTTTTCTTCCCCGAATGCATAGGTTATTTTTATATTGCATAAATAAAAATTCATAAAAGTTAACATAATCAGATACTGGTTAGAATGTAACGCTTTGCTTACAAGATACTGGTCAGCAAAACTAGTCAGTTTCTGACCAGAGAATCTAATGTAATACTAGCAATGTCTGTACTAGGAATCACTATATTCTTTATTATGAAGAAAAAAAGAAAAATTGCACGTATAATTTCACTTTTTGAAATTAAGAAAGCACATAAGTTTATATAATTAGCAATATTGTTAATGAAATTATAGTCATAAAGAAAATATTTAGTGCTCCTCATTATATAATGCCAGATAACAAATTGTTTACATTAGTTTTGTACAGTAAAATATAAATGTTTAATACGTGAGGAAGAAGTCAAAGAAAGTTTCAAAATAATTTCTCTCTCCTAAATTTAAACTGTTGAAATTACGCTATTTAAAGATTCAATATAATAAAAAAGAAATTTATAATTGGCTTTAGATACTTATTTTAGATAAAAAATTATTTTTAATACAATAATAGTTTTATTTTTTCCGTAATTGGAAATAATTTCCTAGAATAATAATTATAATTTGATTGAACAAATTAAATATTATAATAATATGAAATTCAACTCCTTGTATATTTTTGGCTTATAAATTATTTTAAAGAAGAAAATATATAGTAAGTTCCCATGCTGTTTGAATTTCTTTTAAAATTTTCTGGTAAAAAGTAATTCGGTAGTAATTGCATAATTTCCAAAGCAATGAACAATTTAAATTTGATTTTAATAATTTAATTTAAGAAAGATAAAAGTTTAATGAAATGTTTAAATTGATATGAAACCTAAATATCGAAACTATATCTATAAAAAAAACTGTGTGATCTCTATTTTTAAAGAAGTAGCGTTATTTCATGATGTGTGTTGCACGTGACGTATGCAGCCGCTGCACAGTGGGGCTAAATCTCCAAAACATGGCTAAAATATGAAGACGTAGTGCCATTTATATGAAATTTGATATTTTTTATTTTTACTTACATTATTAATGTATTATCCAATTGTTTCTTAAAACGCTCAATTTTTTCATTAGAAATAACACTAATTTTTATAAGTGTAATAGAAATAAATTTTATTTTTGCACAAAAAAATTAAATTATTCTAAATTATTAGAAAAATTATATAGACATATCAAAATAGAGACATTTAATAAAATATTTAATTAACGCCGTAACAATATTGAATGGCGACGTTGCTACTAATAATTGAAAGTTTGATTGTTAATAAAAATTGAAAGGTTTCAGTTACGAATGAAAGAAACAGCATGTCGTGTTTCTAATAAATTTCTTTACATAATAATGTATAACATCTAATTGAGATTTTATTAGTGTCGCACACAGTGTGTGTAATCATACTATAATAAATGCTCAAAAATTTAATATTA
Organism: Habroteleia sp. ZL-2020; assembly: GCA_022817445.1. Lineage (NCBI taxonomy): Eukaryota > Metazoa > Arthropoda > Insecta > Hymenoptera > Scelionidae > Habroteleia > Habroteleia sp. ZL-2020. The sequence continues at coordinate 6,343 of JABFPK010001120.1, forward strand.
CTTTCAATAATTTTAATTTAAATTTTTTTTAAAAAATTTTTAATAGGATCAGGAATATATATATATATATAATTTATACAAAATAATGCATAAAATACAAAATAAATTGTATAAACTTTATTAAAAATATTTTTTTGACATTTTTTACGAGAGAGTTTTCACAATTCTGCTTCGAATCTGCATATTTACATTTGAAATATGAAAAAGAAATATATTTTTAGATTTTAGTTATTTTTGTTTTCTTTTTTTATTTTTATATTATTATTATACATATATTATTTCTCCTGAGTAGTATACTTTTACACCTATGAAATATAATGCCAATTATTAATTTTCCATCTTTTTGGATTCTTTGTTATAAAAATTTAAATATAGCATTTAACAGTTAACAAATTGTTTAAAAAGTATAAAATATATATTAAAGAAAATAATAGCTAATAATTACATAAATAATGTACTATTTGTGCCCAGCAGTTGACTGTGTAAGGTAAATTTCAATTAAATAAATAAAGTAAAAACAACGTAAAAAATGTAGACGTTTTGTACATGAATTTAAAAAAATAACGATAGAAGTAGTCGAGATATATATTCTACATAAAAAGTAAATACTGAATAACGTTTTGGAATAAAATTTTAGGATACATTTTAAAATATTTACATTACAATTAATATTTTTTTTGAAGTCTGGTATCAAGTCTCGTCAAGTCTACGATTGAGTTCCAGACTCCAGAATTTACCAGATTTTTGCCATCAGACTATTTTTTTTAAGCGGGAAGTAAAATCATATGATATGAGATTATGTTTAGTTTAATTTTTTCCTTGTCAATTAAAGGCTAATTATATACATATATAATTAGTTTGATAATATATTTCGACCCATTTTTTATTGTGTATTTTTCCAATTTGTCTATACCACACCAAACCTAAATTAATGTTACACAGGATATCCTGTGTATTATCAGCTTTTCCTAAGTTGAAAATGGGCGATGGCCTACACTGTAAAAATATACAAAATTAATGTTTTAATAAGAATAGAAATTTGCCTTCATCTTAACAAATGTTGGTAACTTCACTTGACAACGATGAAAAATAGGTGGCATTCAAAAATAAACCTACAGCTTATAAGTCGAACAAAATCTATACGAGTAACAAAACAAATTCTATCAATCTCTTGGCGTGATCTGCTATGATGAACAACAAAACAACAAATTCATCAATATTTTTGTTATTTCTGACAAATACTAATCAGAAAAAAACATATTATTAAAGTCTTCGAACCGCTGTCCTTATTTCAGCAAATTTTGTTTCATACGCACACACTCTTATAATATTTTGTCATTGACTAATGTTTTATATCCATCACAAAGCAACGAATAAAGGTAAGATCGTGAAAGTAAGAACGATTCTCAGGTAAGGTAAGTGAGATTCATCCTTTGTAAAAAAGGCGTAAAGATTTTTTCTATATTTTGCTTCGCGCGAGATGCCTTCGAGAAACTCGAAGGCGTTTCGAGGGAGAGTAAAAAATGTATTGTCAAACACGTCGTGGCTATGATTAATAACGCGTTAATGTCCACTTATAGCAATACGAGAGTCGGCTACTGGCCAAAACGGCATAATCGCAAGCACGCGCAGCAACACTGCACACATTTCGAGAGCGCGCGGCGCGATTTATAAAATCGCATTTTGATCGCGTAGAAATTTACGACTTGCCATAAATCGTCACTTGTATCGATCGGCTTACAGGTACATGTGCTTTCGTCACGGTTTAACAGATTTAGCCGCATGACTGAACATTGATTACATAAGGATGTTAGTCAAAGTTACCTTTTTACGTGATTTCATCGCGTTACTGTAAATCAATTATGATTAATGACTTTGTGAAGTTTAAAGTCGCTTTGTCCATTTCGCGATAACTTCATTTTTGCTCCATGACCAACAAACCGAATCTCTCGTTGCAAAACGTTCCAAATTTAATATCGCTTTCCGCTTTTTAATACCGTCGCATTCATTCTCTTTTCACGGTGTCAAATTTTGCTAATGTATAGTCTTTAAATTCTATATAATTTTCTAATATTATTTTTTGAATATGTTGTGATGTAGAAAACGACTCTCGATGAAGTTATCAATATGCTAATTTTGGCAAAATTCAAAGATCGGTAAGAACAGGGTCGCTGCTAAATTATGTTATTATATATATGACTGTGCATCGCATGGGACACGCAACTATACCGCAAACTGATTGCAGGGTAAATTTATGAGGTGTTCATTAAGAAACTATATTTACAGGACACGTTGAGGCGACGTACACATTCAGTAGATTATGATTATGTCATGAACCGCGCAAGTAATTAACATTCATTGGCAAAAATAAATTATTACGCCTCGAACAATTTATTAACGATTTAATTAATTTTTTAATTATCAACGGCTCTGTTAATAACGCGTCGCAAATTTTTATCCGCATTCCTTTTTTATAAACTGCAACAATATTAATTTGCTTTTCGGGTCATAATATACAAACGCGCAAAAGCAAACGATTTTAGTAGGTGTGACGTAAAATATCTTCCTCCTTCGTATAACGAACCTTCAATTGAACAATTATTATTTATGTCGATTTAATTCTTAAATTAAAAAAATCAAAAAAAATTTAAATTATAGTTTTTATTATATATTTGTACTGTTATACGTGAAGAAAAATAATATTAAAATATTTACTATAAATTTTTTAGATGTTTTTATCCACATATATCTTCAAGAAAATGCAAAAATTTATATTATACTTTATTTTGTAAATTATGTTAAATTGAATTTTTGAAAAATTTTAATTTGTCCGCAATAGTCCAAAAAATGTATACGCGACAGAAAAAGCTGATATAAAGATACTCAAATTTTGAATCTATTTTTATGATATGTATACTGTACATTAATAAATCATGAATTATTATTTCTCTAAATGCCTTGAAAAAGACTAATCTGATTAAAAATTATTTATTATTGGGTTAATTATTAATATTTTATAAGAAAATAATTTTAGTAATAAAGCAATAACTCAAAAATCTTACTTTATTTTTAATTCACAATGAGGAAAGTTCTGGATAAAATTTTTAATTGCAGCAATCCTACGGTAAACTGCACTTAACAAACTGTTAACGTTAACTTTGACAAAAAATCTATTAGTAACATAATACTAGAGCTTATAATGTTTGAAATGTTACTACAGAGTTCATAAAAATATATCATAGTTTTCTTCTGTACCATTTTCCAACCTTATAATATATTGATATATGTATATATTAAATTTTGATTATACTTAGCATAATATTTTCGTAAATTTTTTAAAATAAAATAACAAAAATTTACTAAATAGTATAGTAACTTTATTTTAACATTTTGTACTATTAATTTAAACTTTTCTTGTCATGTAGAAAAAATACAGTTAAAATATAATATTATTTTTCTTTATATTATATTATGTTTATGTTATAATATATTAACCGTGAGAATATCATTGCATTATCCTATATATGAATTTTTTTAGAAATATTATGTTCCATATTAATATTACACTTTAACAGGGCGATGTTTGGTTTGGTGTTAAATAAACAAATGAACCAAGATTAAGATTAATTTGATAAACTACGTTTCATTTATTTCAAAGAAAGAATGGTCTAACAATTGAATGAATTAAAATGAAGTGGTCGCAATAAGTCGTGGCTCATCTTGGCGTCAGGTGTAATGAGGTCACCATTAATCCGGTTAAAGGGTTCGAAAATATTTGTACGCAACGTAACTGCATGTCGAGATGGAAATGCGCGACAAGATTGAGCCGAACGTTTGGTCACGCATCGATAACCAATCGGAGTGCTGCTTCGTGCCCGCACTTCGTATGGCCCCGGCTTCTTTTTCGTCGGCACACATTAATCAGCCTTCGGCGAGAGACCGTTGTCGTGTAACTTGCATCCAACTGATTTTTCCTCGGGTGCACCGCAATGGACGTTCAGCCCAGACTCGAGTATTTACTCGTTAAAGTCTTGCCCTCCCACGCGCCCGGCTTAATTTCATCTGGATTAGGTTACTGTCAGGACAGAGTTGGCCATGTTAAATACGAGACTCGTAAAAGTTAATCGTCCGACAAATCCATCAGTTCTTCCAAAAACACCTGCGAAAAAAATATACACTGCCTTGAGTCTTATAATACAGCATATCATTTAACAATATTGCAATAGGGATTTTAACAATTCGGTTACAGTTAAAATTTAATTTACCAATTTTAATTAATTTTTAAGAAATATTTTTAAATGTTATATGGGAACCTTATTTCGAAATTAATGATCGGTCAATATATCTTTTCTTTCTTTTCATTTTTATATTCGTTTTTATATGCTTTGAGACAAATTCTTGAAATTTATTTTAAAATTGAAAAATGGCGATCAAAAATGAAATAAATGATGAATCATTTTTTAAAGTTTTGTTACCAACACCTCATAAGTTGATCTTTAGATAATCTTTTATAATTTTTAGATGCATTACTTCTAAATTTATTCGTCTATTTTAATGCAAGTTTTTGTTAGTAGTAAATTTGTTATATTCTTATAGATTTGTATGCTATAATTAAATTGAAGTATATTTGTTCTAACATTGTATATTTTATTAATAATAATGATTATTTATAATTCTTATTTTTTGTACATTTTTTCTCCAATATTTTGCGTATACTTCATTTTTAAAATTCATTAATATTATTCAAATATATATATATATATATATATATAAAATAAGCACGTAAAACAATAATAAATATATATGTATACGAAGAATAATTTATTCATATTTTAGTTGAAGTTAATGATGAAAAATTAAATCTCACCGTCATTCACCCCCTAAATCGAAAATCGTTGGCATTGTACCCGACAGAGAAACGTTATTCATAAATTATGACAAATAATTTTGTAGCATTGAATGAAAACAAGATAATCGTTCTTGAACGATGAGAGAAACATTATAAGTCACGAAAAACAAATGTCTCGAACATAAAAATAAACGACGCAAATAAAGAATTCACAAGATTGACGCGCGAATACATCAGACAGAAGGCTAAATGCGATAATATTATGTACCCACGCGAAATCGTGCGTAATTGGCGCGTTTTTGGGGCAAAACAAAATGCTGCGGGAGCACGTGCGATCGTATGACGAATGAAAGCCCCTGCGTACAAATTCTTCGGGTCAAATGTATTCTCTATAAGGAAGCTAATTTTTATTCGTTCGTTGTACAAGCGAGGGAAAAAATGAACGCGCGTGTGTGTGTGTGCGAGAATAGTAATGGGGGATGGCGGCATGCAGGGCCGTGCCAAGGCAATATCTATAGGCGCACCCTATGTCAGAGGGAGAGGCAGAGACGGGCGATCAATCATTGGTGGCACCATTGCCATGCTCGCGGCCCTCATATCAGCCATGGCACAGAGTAAACATTTTTTACTTTGCCACGTTATTAATATTAGTTGCGCTGTCGGGCCTCTCTCCTCGTCCATGATATTAGCTTTTTTGTTGCGCCAACGTACGCTTCCTCTCTTGTATTGAGACATATGATGTTTAAAATAATACAGCCGTATTAATATTTATTTACATTTTGTACTATGCAAATGCTTTATCTAATATAATTAAGCACTTCGGTATATTTCAAATCCATTATTTTGCTAAAATTATATTTGAGTAAATTTTGTAAAATAAAAATAACGTTATCTGTCTTCAAATTTAAGTATTAAAATCATAGACAGATAATTTTATGCTTGAAAATAAGAATTTAAAAATAAATAAAAAAGTTTAAAAAAATAATAAAGTTTAAAGGGGAAAAATAATATTTTCGTATAAACGGAACAAAGGTATGTACACAAATTTCTTGCATTACGTGATATATTTTTAAAATAATAAAAGTACAAATTGACTCCACGGTTTATTTAAAAATATTTAAATATTAAATTTTTTTCAGCATTATATGTCCTATATAATCTTTTGTAAATAATAAATTCAATAAATTTTCTTATTTTTTCATATTACATTCTTAATAAATTTCCACTATAATTGAATTATTTTATATAAAAAAATTTAACATATTTATAAAATAATGAATTTTAGACGCAATAAAAATAAAATATACACACGGAGAAAAAGAAACTGGAAATTTTCCTATAATAATTTG
>JABFPK010001121.1:0-12530 GCA_022817445.1 Habroteleia sp. ZL-2020
GATAGCACCTTCCGGGTTATACCTTTACACGAACGACAATTCATTTGTCGATTTGCTCTCTCAATTCGCCGGTCAATGAAGATCTCGAGGATCAATGGATTCGCCGAGGTTCATTGACGTCTTCGAACGACAACCAAAAATTGCAACTGTGCAGAACGCTCTCCGCCAACCAATCGGAGCCAAGCCAACAATTGGTGCACCGTGTGGGGTTAGAATCAATAAATGATTTGTTCGTTCAATTAAGCATACAAAATTTTCTTAACGACATTTCTGTACCAAATTCCCTCCGACATTATTTCGAAGCTTGCTCATAACCTAGATTCCTTACTCAAAGGATATTGATTTTCAGACGGAATTGTCTGCTGTTTTGGTGGGCGGCTTGCAACGAATCACGTTATGCGTGTAATTCAACGATGTAATTATACAACCGAACTGGTTCGTCTTTGGAATATGACGGTATTGAATCGGAGAACGATCTTCGGTTTTCGAATCCGCAATTCGACGAGTCTTTTCTCTGTAGTTTTCCGCGCGTTTGACAGCGATGATGAATCGAAGTCTCGTCATTGAAGACGCAATGAAATTTAAATGGAAAATGAGATTGAGGCTCGGTGCACGATTCATTCAATTTATGTAGTCGAACGGTCACGTACTTTAATAAAGTTCATTTTATTTATTTAAGCTCGGTGACTCTCGTTGGACGTTAAAAGGTGCACGTTAAGACGACAGAAAGACGTTTTATTATCGAATGCATTATGAATTAGTGCGCCGTTTCGACGAATGCAACGTCGAAATGCACTGGTCCCGGGCCAAATGGGATTCAATATCTCGACAAAATTTGGCAACGCGGTTGCATTTGCATCGCGCTGTCCCAATGCTCGCAACGATCCAATCAAAAACCGAATACAATCGACCCGCTCGAGTACAAACTGCGGTTCAAATTTTCTCTGGCGTGCCAAGTGTAATGTTAACTTACAATTAACGAATTGAAAATTTTGTTTAATATTCGTTTAACACATTTAAAGTTAGTTATTGACCTATATCTTGAAGCGTTAAACTTTACCGAGAACATGCTTTACTGTTTTTATAACGTTTAATAAAACGTTTTAAATTATTTCTTAATATGAGCTAATTAAATTTTTATTTTGCACGAACGCGTAGCTTAATTCTTCTAATAAATGCCAAAGCTATTTAGGAATTAGTTCGTGTACTAAATTATAATGTTTGAAAAATTATATAATTAATTAAGAGTACGTTTCCTGTATACAAGTAATATTATAATTTTATCATTTTTAGTACTTGATAAAAGCAAGCACATCCACCGCGTTACACAATTATTTTACCAAAAAGAAATGCTTTCGTTGACGTAATAGAAAGCTAGTAAAAATTTAAATTATAATATCATAAAATTATAATAAAAAACAGAAGAAGAAATTGTCTTACTTACATCTATTTTCCACTACTTTATGCTCTCGAGCGGTCCAATTTGCATTTATCTTAATTTAATCAACTTTCGCTGCGTACAAATTAAATAACATCAAAAAGGAATTTTAGAACTAGAAATGAAAAATCGTGGAAACGGACTAATGCAGTGATAAACCGTCTGTGCCAGATGCGAGTCAATATCTTAGTTGTATGCAAAGCATGTGACACAAAAGGCATTGCAACGATTCGCATAAACTTTTTTCGCATCCAACGGTCACCCAATTAAATAAATTAGGTGAATTTATACCGGAGTTGAGATAAAGTTATCCCACACTCTGCTCCATGACAACACGTTAATAACTCTCGACAAAAAAAAGTTCGCAACGTTTTCTCACAATTGAGATTAAAATGTGCGAAATATTAATATTATCTATTAATCTTCTAAATTATGAAACATTTATTTCAAAACGAGTTTGTACGGTTGCATTGTAGTTTCACTTTTAAATGGGCGTAATAGCGGATAGCTTCTGATGGCGTATGCGCAGAATTGCATTTTTGGAACCTCTGTCGTACTTGCGTCGATCGGAAGAAAATAACTTTGTTTTTCGAACCAGATAAACTCGATTCGGCAGAAGCTATAAAGAGCGCACGAATAAAGTGCGACAGTTTTCATCTTGAAAATTCATTCGAAACTGTTCTCGACGCAACTGCATACAATTTCCAAGAACTCGTATGGCAATGAAAACCCTGCTTTGCATCTGAATAACTTAATTGTTCAAAACAATTGTCTCATCCTCAATTTCACGCTTTTCATTTTCATCTTTTGTTTTCGCTAACAATTGCCGGCTGAAGCAAACTCTTACACAGATTAATTCCTTTCATTTGATCCCAGTTATTGCTTGTCCATGAAAAAAATATCACGATCTCTATCTTTTGATGTAAAATTAGCGAAATGTTAATCAAACGCTCTTTTCGAAAAACATAATTATATACGAATTAATCTATTCGTGTTATAGAATTTTTCAAGATTTTTGCAGATGCTTCATTAAATTGTGTTATTATAATTTCTTCCAGTTGTTAATATAAAATCCATATATTGAAATTTTGTTTTTCCGCCTGGAAAAATTAGTCTGGCAACTGTCTGGCAAGCATCTGGCGGACACTTGTCAATTGTTCCCGTTATAGGAATAGTATGAGGTGCTATTTTCTGTAGGTAAATTTGAACTAAACGACAGAACATGATAAAATATTTATTAATGACTCTAAGATATTGTTGTGATCAAATTCATTATATAGAATGTTCTATTAATAGCTTTGATAATCGATAATTAATTCCCAAAGAAGTTATAAGGATTTCTTCTTAACATCTTTTAAACCCAGAATCATGCTGGCTCATTGTCACGCTCAAAATTCATCTTCTTTTGTTTTTGTCCTTTATTTTTCTCTCTCTATTTTATTTTCTTTGTCTCTAGACATCTAGAAGCTAGGCAATATTTAAGTAAACGAATTTGACACATTCAAATGTTCTTTAACTTTTATTATATAACTATTTTGTTGATTTCAAAATTAAAAAAAGGTTTTTATAAATATGTTCCTTATTTTATTTAAAAAAAAATTTTTGAAATTTATGTGAGATAAATGTTGCATAAAAATTAATTCAATCTTAATAAATCTTAATAAATACTCAAGTTTGTTGCACGAAGACAAATAAAGAGTAGTGATTTAAACTTTTCATTTTTATTAAAAACGTCACTTCAGGAAGTTCTTCACTATGTAATTTCACAAGTGTCAAAGTCGTTTGCCTGAAGTAAAAGTCAAATAAAAAGTTGTAACAATAAGTTGGTAGCAATGGTACTTGAAAAACGGGAACGCAAATTTCAAAATATGTAGTATTTATTTCGCGCAGAGTTTGATTTTACTTCGATGCCATGAATTATTTACACGTCGAACACATATTTGAAGTGAAAATATTTCCTTTACATTTCCCACAATTTTTATTCGCGAAAATTTCACCATGATATTGTTTATTTTCCATTACTTTTCATTTGAAAATATTTGCCAAATTTAGTAAATTATATGTACCTATAAAATATAAAATATTTTACTTTCTGAAATTGAATTGAATTCAGAGCAAACTACATTATGAAATGTAAATAAAAATTAAATTATTCAATAATAAATATTCAAATATATACAGTATATATATATATATATATTTTCTTTGATAATTTAGTGGAGTTTAATAGAAACTGTATAAAATATCTGAAATTTCAAAATGTATATAAATTTATTCCGACATAAAGTATTAAAAACTATATACTAATAACTTGGATGCTAATGCAATAATCATATCGCAATTTTATTTTTTTACGCTTCGTAGCTTTGTTCCGTTTTTTAGATTAGTTTTAAGAAATTATTAACTATAAACGTTGTAAAATGGAAACAAAGTATTTTTTTAATTGGAAAATGTTTGCAAAATGTATTATCTTTATAATTTGATAAAAATGTTATATAATACAATAACAATTTATACATTACGAAAAATATATCGTTAACAATAATTTAAATCATAATAAACAATGTAAATAAAATATAAAAAATATAAAAGAATTCTGTTTTTCCTTGAAATTCTAATAAAAAGTAAGAAACTTCACATAAAAAAAATTTTTATATTATTATAATATTTCAAGAATTTTCTTCATAATGTATAATTAACGTTACTCTTTTTTAAAAGGTATATTATATTAAAATCATAATTAATATTCCATATTACTAAATTTGTAACAAACACATCATTAAGTTATTTAATAGTTTTAAATAATGATTTTATGTAATTATTTTTTTTGTTTTTGAAGCTTAACTGTACAATAAGAAATATATTATTATTAATAAATAATTAATTTATTAAACAATTAAAATGTCCTTTAAATATATATCTTGTGTGCAATTTTATATTCTGAAATATAAAATAGAGATTTTACATTTATAAATACAATAATGAAATTTTATTTATTTTATTTGTAGTGGAAATATTTATTGCACAAATATTTTTGAAAAGCTGGTTTCCTGTAATATTGCGTAAACAACAAATTGAATTGCAAAAATAAAGTTTAAAATGTTTGAAGCAATATTAACAATGGCAGTATAACTATATATAAAAATTACTACTTCAAATAATTAAAATTTTTTATATAACAATACAGTTTTTGCAATGGGCCATAAAAAAAGCAAAAATACTTAGTCTTTTTTTATTTTTCATTGAAACCCAATAACAGATCTAATTTATGAAAGTATACAAGTACAATATTTAATAGTATTTAAATACAATTATCTTCTTAAATTTCTGGTTCTGTCCTTCGTAAAATATGATATTGCAGTATTAAATTATAAATATTACGTTAAGAGCGTATTGTTTCATAGCTAAAATTATCAACATCATCTCTTTCATCCTCTAGCAGAAATTAATATTAATAATCATCATTGTTTTCAATATAAATTTTAATTAATTAAAAAAAGAAAAAAAAGTAGACTAAATTTTTGTATAAATCTAATAAAAACGTAACTATGTGACAATATGTCCAAAAAATGTTAAATTATGCAAAAATTACACAATTTTTTTTAATCTCGTTTAACTTTGATGCTTTCGTATATTTTATTTGTATTTTTCTGGATTTGGTCGTAGTCACGTTTTTCTAAACTTACACAAAAAGTGTAGTATTTGTGTTCTCATTGTAATAGTAAAACTAATGTTAAAGAATGCCATTGTACGATATATTTCAATATAAACCTTTATAACTGAAAAATAATACAATTTCAATTCAAGTACCAAATATCAACTTATATTGTTCACTAAATCTGAATCAAACTAAATTTGAAATTTACAATCTTTAGAATTACTTTCCCACGTTTGACGAGTGTAGCAATAGACTTTTAAAAATATTTGTTATTTGAATTCGTATTTGCTGGTTATATTTCTCTTCATTTAAACGAACACAAATTTGAATTGTGTTTAATTTTTGGTCGTAATAAACTCGCACTTGGCTTGGATAAATATCAAATCAATTTTTCTCTTGAATTAGCAATAGAAACTATTTAAGTTAAAACCTAATTTTTGCAACTCTTTACCTAACCCAATCCGCTGGTTCTCCACCTTCAAATTTGGAATTAAACCTCGTCAGGCCAAAATCTGACACACTGTATAGTTTAAAGTGCGAATATATAATTTGTTTTAACAAATTAGCTCGTAATAATTATTGTCGATCCTCTAACTAATCGGGAAACGGAAAGTACAACTAAGAAATTTCAAAAAGTAAACTTTCTCTAAACGTGCGTTACACATTTAGTGAAAATTCGGAGAACGTTAATGATTTCCAAGTCTTGACAGTAGCTAGACGATTCAAAACTGCTTAGTTACAACAGACTGTTAAAAATAATGACGATAATTTATATTTCAAAATAGAAATAATTATATACAACATATAAAAGGAATACCAAAGATCACGTTTTTTTTCGTTCTAAATTGTACACATTTCGAAAAAATCAAAAATAATTTTACAACTAACAATGTTAAAGCGTAACGTTACAACAAAATCTTTTCAACTTCTTCATAAAATAATAAAAATGTTCAACTCCAAAACAATATCTTCTTCCATGAAACAACACACAAATACATACACAACTTTGTTAAAAAAACAACAGCTAAACTTTATTGAAATGCAACAACGTCCTAACAGTGTGTAGAGAAATATCACTATTAATTTATTTACATAATTGTTTAACAGTCGTGCGTCACGAATAATTCAAGTTTTTATATCCCTCGTATTAAACTTAAATCCGTTTTTGCCAGTCGAGTAGGGCAATTGCTCAAATATTGTCCAGGAAGCGCGGGGCTATTCCTCTCTCCGTCTTTGCATCGTTCGTCTCGGCCGATTTTCTAGCTTAAAACACATGTCAACTCTCGCGTCAATAATCATATCGTTTAGGCCGTTCCCAGTGGAGAAAGCGACGTCGGGGGATAACCTGAAAATGCGCCGCGAAGAGGCCGCGCGGACAGCGGTCGGTCCTCACGGGCCGATTAGTTGTGCCAAGACGGTTCACTCATAGACAGAGACAGAGCTATAACCGTGTCTCTCCCCTGCCCCCTCCCCGCCGGAGGTTTCCCGTCTGCGTCGGACTCTCTCGGCCGGTTCTCGTGACTGCAGCTGCCGAGGGCACAAAAAATATGTCGCGGTCCAGCCGGCAGTGCAATGGCGCCCAACGCCGAGCAGTGGTTCTCAATCTGGTGGCGCTGCTGTTACTGGGCTCCCGAGTCGACTGCGACGCCGATATCGAGCAGACGACGAGCGTCGTCCACGCCACCGACACGCTCCCCCCCACCGGAAATGACAGCGTTGCGCACCAAGGTAAATAATCAGCCAGCCGTACGAGCTCAACGAGCCGCACTCGTTTTGTCCCGCCGAGTTTCGGCTCCGCGGAACCGCTTTTTGCGCGCGGCCAAGCTACAGCCTGACTAATTGTGCGCCACCGCACGCACTATCGGTCCTTCGGCAACACGCTGACCCCCGTAATGCGGTCAATTTTTTTCCCCCGAGGCCGCTTCGTTAAAGGGACTCGAGTAGCGTAAGCTCAAACATGGAGGATTGCTTTTCACCGTTTAAAAGTGAAAAGTTATCGCAATTAAATCATACAAAATTGACCTTTTCGATATGGGGAAAATACAGGAAAGCGTAATCGATGTTTTTCTTGGGTTTATTTGTTTAAATTGATAGGCAAAAGGGAAAAACGTTGTCGAAAAAATCTTTTTAATCACTCCGCGTGTGGGACTATGGGAAATGCAATTGTTTTTTTGCTTGTTTCAAGATAACGCAATATAAAAACGATTTAATAAGTGTGGACTTAAAAAATTCTTTTCTGCATTCTTGAGACGATTGGTTTGAGATTAGGAGAATTGCTTAACGATTAATGGATTTCCCTTTTACAGTGATGACAAGGGAAATTCCTTTATATATATGGAAAAGAAATGTTTAAGAGATTGAAAATAACGATATGAAGGAGCTAACTATATTCTTTCTTCGAACGATTAAAGAAATTCCATAAATTTCATAACCGACATTTAAAGGATTTGTGTGTGTGTATTTAAACGCTAAAATTAAATTCTCCTTATGTACGTAAAAATAGTGCTTTATCTGAATTAGCATGTTATATTTAATTTATAATTAGAAAACTGCATGCTATAAAATTTTACTTTAGTATGTAATAATCTATGATAATATACTACTTTATTCGTGTTAAATTACCAACTGTGTATTCAATTAAATAGTTGATTAAATATATTAAGGTGCTTGGAGTGGTAACAAAATAATATTTGTAGTTTATATTTCATTGGACAATTCCAAGATGCTTTAAATACAATGGCATTATATTACAGAATATATTATATAATTTTGTATGCGTATATATAATATTATATTGTTATGATAAATAATAATATATTTTAGTACAAATATATTATAATTTTCTAAAAAATATATAATTTTGAATTGTTACAACATTCACAAAGTTAATTAAGGCGATATGTCACTCGTTGTTAATGTTTGAGTTATGAGATTGCCGCCAAAAGTATATTTTCATAAATGTTGACACCAATAGTTTAAATTTCTGAAAAATCTTTTGATGAAAAAAGTTTGATCAATTCCTAGATAATTATATTTAGAATATTTTAGAGCAGTTTTACCTATTGCAACATTCGTCATAAAACTAACTATGGGAATAAAAATGTATCTTCGTTTTATAGGTTAGGATACTTTACATACTTTTTCATTCAATAGTTAGCTTCATGCCGAATGTTGCAATAGGTAAAAACTGTTGTAAAATATTCTAAATTTAATTATCTAGGGATTGATCAAACATTTTTTCGAAAATTTAAACTATTGGTTTTAATATTTGCGAAAATATACTTATGACGACAATCTGACAATTCAAACATTCACAACGAGTGACATATCGCCTTAATATTCAAAATTATTATATAAATAAATAAATATTTATTGTCTCCATTTTCAATTAATGTTTATCAATTGATTTTGTTATATATATAAGGGCAATATATAGAACCGAAATATAAAACAACATATATCTCGAGTGTATAATAACTTAGTCAAAACATTGACGTTGTAATAAGTCAAAGTCTTACATAAATCAGTATACAAACTCGTTAATTTTATACCTCAAAATACAGATTATATATATATATATTTACTTTACAAAATCAAAAAATGATTATCCAGATTCGAAATTAGTTTTTTATTTATTTTTCTGCGAGCCATCGAGGAACGTACAATTTAAAATTGATATTTTCAATATGCAATTTCGCGTTTCATTTAAGCGACTTCCATCTTTTTAATATTTTGCAATTTCGTAATGCGAGCCTGACATTTTCTCATAATTATTATTAACAGTAATTTCTCAATAAGAATCTTTTAAAAGTCGATTTTTAAAGTAATTTTCTTATTTGTTTTGAAATCTCTTACAACGGTCCTATCGAGTAAATTTAATTGGCAACTTCCATACGGGTCTAAGTGCTCGAGAGCGGCACTCGGTTCTTAATTATAGTGAAGATCGACGATCCGATCTTAGAGTCTGCAGATGTTACGGCGGTGTGCGTGCTCTAGCAAATGAAAACTCGAAATTGGTGAGAAGTGTGGCAATTGTTCGTTCGCTCCAGCCAACGTGTATCGATCTCCAGGAGCGCTTGCCAGGACTCGACGTGCAACCAACAAACGTAAACAATGCGGACAAAACGCCTGCAACGATAACGAGACGCGAACGGAAAATAAAAGTTCTTTCACTAGGCGCAGTAATTGACAAAAGCACATTACATTTTCTCCATAAACTACCGTAAAATTGTTGCATTTATGCACGGCTTTAAAGCTCACATTTTATTCTTAATTTGAACGCGAACAATGTTATTAAAAATTGTTTTTATTAAAGTTAGAGTTTGTTAAAAATTTTGCTGTAAATTTGCAATTTGCAAAATGCTACAAAAGGATTCAAATAAATCGAAATGGAGAACGCGTCTTCTTTGCATTTTAAAAGGACAAAATGTTAATTCTGGAAGATCGTTTTGAAGATTAACTATATTACAAACAAGAAGGATAATCGTGTGATTACTAACTATCGATTTTCGCATGCATGGTTACCAAAATCGATAGAGGACAAAGGAGGAACGCAGGACATTCTGGGTGATAGCATAACGAGGATAATATGCCCGTGCACGAGCTGCACTTGTCGTGGAATTTCATTTGATTACATTCTACGTGCTATCAATTTTTGCATCTGAATAAACATTTGCATTTGCAACGTAGATATATGAAGGAAATAGGTTCCTCGTATGCGCATATTAATGGAGCTAAAAGTAAATTTATTTTAGAAAGCAAAAAACTATGCGGGTTGTACAACAAAAGGTGTATCTTGTACCGTATTTTGCAAAAATGATTAATAATTCTTTTTTCGGTTCAAAAATCGCTTTTCAAATTATTCAATTGTACGCGTTTTCAGTATAGACGTTGGAATAAATTGCAGTATCAGTGACTGTTTTTCAATGCACCGTATTCCGCTGCGGCAAAAACTCTGATCGTCCGAGCAAGCGAGTCTAAGCGAATGCGCAAATCGATGAACTTTCACAAAGAAATTTCGAACAAAATCGACGTGTATTTTGTTATTCGTCAATGCAAAAAATTTGTCGTTTTCTCTGCGTCTCTTGGTACTATTTTTTCTGTCCTGGATAATATTGCAGACCGCATAAGGAACAAAATATTTAGTTTTAATAAACAAGATTTCCATTCCATGCGAAGTAATTCTTTTTTTCTTAGCATTGTTCAAGGCATTATTATTTTTGATATTATTATTATGATAGCAGGATAAAGCATCTACATTGTTATCTTGCGAATATAAAATTACAGTACAAAAACAAAACTTGCGCTTAAAAATGAATTATACAAATTGATGTTTTCTAAGGAATATTAATTCTCATTTGAAATACTAATTGCGCACATTTCATGAATTAACAATCCAAATTAACAATTTAAAACGTTTACTTTGAATTATATTTTTTGTGTCGCTTTTTATGTAAATTTAAATTAATATAAATTTTAAATAAGATTTTTTTTTAATTTGATAAAAAGCTGAAAGAATAGATTTTTTTGATTTGTATTTGGAATATAAATTTGAAAGGAAATGTTAAATTGTGCTCGAAATGCGTTAAGTGAATACGATGTAACGAAAATAACGAAACGTAACATTTCCTTAAATATGACTACAACTTGTCGGTGAGCGAACAGGTTCCATAAACTTGTTCTTCTCGGTAATCGTATTCAATCTCGCTAATGCTTGGCATCAATTTTTTGTCCCCGAAATTTTGAATGACAATTCCAGAAAGATGCACAAACAATGGCATGTAATACAATACTGAAATAGTAACGTGTAACGTGCGACATATTATGCGTGTCAAATTATACATTAATGCTTGTAGCATGTCATATATTGTATTACACAACATATAAGTTATTACGTTACGAACATGAAATGTTATACGACATTTCTAACGTTCCATTATTTGATGACACAAGTAAAATCTCGCGAAATGCCGTTCATTCATTAATATCCTACAGATCTGCTCCGATATGTATTCGATTATTACCATTCATAAATATTAATTGCGGCAAATAACGCGATGATTTCACACTTTTTCCCTTGTCTGACATATAAATTTGTCTTTATGCAGATTTTGAAAATAATCGAAAAATCAATATTTTGTACTTTATTGACAATTTAATTATTATTAAATAATGTGGCAGCAAAATTGATCAGATATATATTAAATATACAAAGAATAATTTTGTTTGAAAAATTAAAAATAATAATAATAATAAAATAATAACAGTATTGAAATTTGTTTGTTTTGAATTTTTAATTTCGATTATTTTTATATGGATGGGTGCATATTTCATATACGTTTTTAATCTAAGTTAAAAAACAATGTTGTTTATTAATTTTAAATTCATAAACAAATTTCTTTGTTGTTGATATGTCATTTAATTTGATTTCTATCCTTGAATAAATTATTAATGATTAATTTAATTTATCTATAAATTCCTTATACATTATCATAATTAATGATCATTTGTTTGTTTTAAATTTATGAAACATTTATTTTATATTTGTATATCTAAACCATACCATATAAAAAGCATCATAAAATATGTCCTAAAATTTATTAACATTTTCAGCGTCAAAGTAGTGTTATTTTCACAGTATCACTTTTTTATTGCACGTTTCTTACACGTTTTTTTCGTGAAATTCGTTTGACATTCACCGCGATATTCTTATATGATAACATAAATTATGATCAGTAATATCGTATTTCAGTCTTCTCGCATTATTTTTATCAATTCGCGTTATTAATACTGATTTATAAATGCAAATCACAGGGCATTTGGTTTGGCACGTAAAAATTTTCGAATTTGATTTTGGAGTTTGTGTCGAAGAGCATTTGTGTCGCGGATCTAGCACTTTATTTTCATCGTCGTCGTGATATAACGTACGGTACAAGAGATAAGCATTAGCATAAAACTCTTCTTAGCATTCCTTTCGTGGGTTTAGGATCGTGTTGATTTTTTGATTACCTTAACTAGTGGAGCGCGTGCTCCGTTTGACGAATGTGCCTCTTTGTCGTGCCTCATATGTACGATAAACTCAGATCTTTCTTTTGCGCGAATCGAAAGGAAGCCAAGGAAATACACGTCGCACACTCACATGCGCAAACGTCACAATTTCTCATTGAAGAATATATTCCGCGTTCTATAAAAATTGTGTTTCTTTATTTTTTTTGTTTAATTTATTATATTATTTTATTAAAATAAAAATCTCTTTCCTATTTGCAGTATTTGATTATACACATTTCGGTGAATCGATTTTATTTTATCTATATTTATTTAATTAATTTAACGACGAAAACATAAAAATATTAGAATATTCTATCGAATAATGAAAATTAAAATCAACATTTATCAATTTATCGAAATATTTCCATATTTTAATAAATATTGTTA
>JABFPK010001122.1:0-12530 GCA_022817445.1 Habroteleia sp. ZL-2020
TCATTTGATAGCTTTTTTAAAAATATCAAACACGTGTTTCAGCGTTTCTCGATGCAAAGCGTAGTTTCCGAGATATTTGACCGTCCCGGAACTTTTAGGACACCCTGTATATATATATATATATATGGGACATATGTAGCACATGTATGGTTACATTTATGGCACATATATGGATTAACTCACACATATGTTCATTTTTACATGGAATATTAACCATACAAATGGTTAATATAACCATTATTATATAATTATCATGACTTTTTTTATTATAACTATATAAAGATGGTTATTCTAACATACCATATTTCTCTCAATGCATATAAAATAGCTGATTCAAAATTGAAAACATTTTTAATATTATTCATTATTTACTTATTTACATATAATTTTCAAAATATCACCAAAAATATTATCTTTAATATTTCAAAATGATATATAGGTAAGGATTACACTTTTAAGACTCGAAGTAATAAAGTGATTGTTCTCTGGTGCAAATCATATTAATTAATTTACTTTAATGTCGTTTCACCATTTTGTTTGTATTGCATAAATTACTTTATTTCATCTTTACTTTTATCACCAATTTTGTAATTACTTTCATAACTTTGTATTTCCTTAATATTTTGTGCAATATATATTTCCCCCTTAATTTCGTAAATGTCGGTTTACTTAATTGTATTTTGTACCATGTCTGAGAGAAGTCATGAACACGAATTGCTCCGAAACTTTCAGTTTGTTGAAACGTGCAACAAAACTTCCCATCCATTATTAGAGATTCCACGTCTATGTGTTTATGATAGGCTTGTGCAGTGATCTGCAAGTTCAAGTAGGCTTCTGCTTATTCGCGAATATTTGAACATATATACGTAAACCGTATTAGACTGTGTATATAGGAAATGTGTCATACATGATTTATAGAAACGATATATGACTTACTTGTGGATACATTGAAATTTGATATTGATTTCAATGTTTGGAAACGTACAATACACAATTTATTATTTTATTATATTGATATTAATTTATCTTTAAATTATTTAAAGAATATGAGTTATTTTCCTTTCATTGCTTATACACGAAGTATCATTTGTTTACAAATTGATTTCTAATTATGTTACTCGCTTCAATTAAAAAAGTAAATAAAATTTGTATATTATATCAATATCAATATTAATATAACGAATTTGTATATTATTAATTTATGTTAATGATTTATTTAGATATTTAATGCAATTTCCTAGCAACATTTTCAAAGTAATCTTATATTATTGTTTTATTTTTAATAATTAATATATTGATTGGACAACTACACAAAATTCGATTCATTTTAATCGGATTATGATAATTACAGATTAAATTACGTTGATTATTATAAGAAGAAATATGTTTATGTATATAATATATGCCTCTCGTGTAAAAAATATTCAAATTGAACATGTTATAGAACAAATTTATTATTTGTTTCAATTAAACAATTAAAAATCATTATAAACTGAAAAGTTGTCATAACCATTTTTATTGTTTGGAATGATCGAAAAACGCAATTACTTTATCAATTGCACCAATTCTGTAGCTAGAGAAAGATATCGCAAAAGAGATCGGAATGTTTGTGTTAGGGTGTAAATTCATTGTTCCAAAACTTTTTTCTTTGCTCTTATCACGTAAAGATATAAAAAGAGACAAACGATTCACCCCGAGGGGCTAGTTAACAAAAGTAACATTGACTTATAGCTTCGCTTGAAATTAAATCAATTACTTTTTTTTTTCCTTTCGGTCGCTTTTTATTTCTTGACAAGTGATATTTTTATTAATGCTGATTAATAAAGGGCATTGAAAGGATGTTAAAAGATTTGTATAAATGACTGTAAACAAATATTTATATAATTATTTTCTTAAGGTGATAGTTCAAGCGTTATTTACTAGATTATTTTAAATATATTTGTTATGAAAATTTAAAAATTGAAGTTAAATTATTCAGACGATTCTTTCATTCTGGGAAAATATTTTTTTTGCATAAAATACATTTTTTGTAGTGAATTGTTGCTGCAAGTACGGAAATAGTTTTTGAGGTGGAAAAAAACGATTTCCGTAAATTAAGAAAAATTAGATCATTAAAACCATTTTTTTATTTAATATAGTATTCTTAAAATTAAATTCAATAACAAAAAAATAATATTTAGAAACACCCTAACTTCGTTAAAGCAGATTTGCGTTATCACCTTAAATGGTGCAATGAATTCATATGCCGGTAAATAACACCAGGTAAAAGCATTTGAGTTACTATTTTAGTTAGCAATTCTTTAATTTTTGAAATTACATCCATGCTGTACTAATAAAGTTAGCGCTTTGTTTAATAATTCTTTTTCCTCGGCGCGCGGAATATTAATTTAATTGACAATATTTACGCATTATTTTACTAATTCGAAATGCATACACACAACGTTCTTTACTTGCACTGCAACGCAACGCAACGCCTGCAAAGTAACAAAATGGAGTTAATTTTATCCGAACATAAAGGTATTAGAAAAATCTTGAATATCTGTGCAGAGTCGAAAGTTTAAAAATTGGACGACTCGAAACGCACATCTGCACCGCGTTTCTAAAACCAATAAAGCCGAATCGATGCTACACAAAACCGACCTCTCAACGCTCTTACAAAAACTTATTAAACCCGCATCACCAATTCTCGTGTCTCTACACTTTTTTCTTCTTCGCAAACAAACATTTCGCGTTCCCGCAAAACGCTTTATTGAATCAAACCAATTTTTATTAGATCCAACGTCGGAACAAAATAATGAAACAAACAAAAGGCGCGCGCAAAATAGAATATAAGTAATATTGAGCTTTCGACGAAACTTCACATAATGGCGGGCCAAATCAAACGCCGCAACTCACACCATCGTAATTAACTAATATAATTGATTATGTTGATTATTATTTGCCTGAGCGAACGGTCGCGATTACGCGTCGCTCATGAATACCGCATACATCCTTTGGATTCGCCGTACCTATAATTTCTCTTGGCTTGGAATATTTTCTCCTGGGAACGGACTTTCGGTCGAAGGATAATGGCGCAAGTTGGGCTTCGCGCGCGGAATACGTGATGCTAAATGAAATCGCACGTGGAAAAAATGTTTGGCAATAATATGGCAACAGTAGGGCGATAGATTAAAACTTTAAATTCACGATTTAAGCGAACGCGCAAATACGTTCAATATTAAATATATAATACAAACACCTTAATTTAATTACTTTTTTTATAATGCAGGCAGATGTAATTAAAAGTTTATAAAGTACTTTGAAAGAAAAAAATGTTTTACGAGCTTTTTAGAGCTTTTGAAAATAAAATTAGTCTAGATTATTCTTTTAAATGAGGCAACATTGATGTTTTCACTTTGAATTTTTGATCCTTCTCAGATGTTTGCAATTGTAAAGATCATTGAATTTTTTTGACGTGGTGTAGCGTCGCTGAGGTTTTTGAGTTGCTCGTTTCATTGTTCATATAGCTTTGTTGTTTAACTATAATGGTGGAACTTTTGTGACGCCACGGATGATGATTAACTTGCAATTTCAGTTATGTTTGATGTGATTTTCTCAACGGTGGCATGCGGAGTCATTCGTACCATACATATCATTCATAAAAGAGTTAAAGAATTATTTGACGCATGTAATAGAGTTATGATTTATATTGGAGATGTTGCCAGATGTTACACTTCCAACGAAACAATTGCATTTTACTATATAAGATGTTCATGGATCGGCTAATCTCGCTTCGTGGTATCTATATAGATACTACACGGAGAAAAATAATATTTAAAATTTTGCTATATTTTCTAGATTTCTCGGACTATTGGGAACAAACTAAAAAATGTATTAGACAGTATGGTAAGAATTGTCACATTTTCTTGGATATATAAATAGGTACATATTAAATATTTCTAAAATTTCTCGTGTGGAAATTTTTCGTCTGACAAAGGTATAGGAGAAATCTGGTTCAAAGTCTCGCAGAAAGTCTGGGACAGACTAAAAGAAGTCTGGAAATAATCTGGTTAAAATATCTGGATTTTCTGTCTGGAAACAGTTCGGCTTATGATCACGATCCAGACTCTCTTTAATGGAAACAATAGTATGGCATAAACTAACAAAAAATTCCAACCGTCGCCTCTGAGGGGATTCGAACTCGGACACTAGGAGTTGTCAGTCGGACGCTTTAACCACTAAACCACCAAAGATTCGTAATATCTAATGTAATCTATTAAATGACTTTCTGGACCTACTCGAGCAGATTAGTGAATTTAATGCAATTTAATGTTTTACTTACCTAATAACACAAAATATTTGGGAAATATTTAATAAATAAATAAAAAAATAGAATATATATATAATAAATACAAAATACTTGATAAATATTCTCCTAATAAAGTTTCACAATAATTATTGTTGTTATTATTAATTAAGTAATGTTATTAAGCGTTAAATTGCACTAAATAATATGTTGCATAAAGAATTTACTTGTCTAATAAAGTACGGTTCAAAAAGTTATTTAATAGATTATACATTAGATAGTATGTATCTTCGGTGGTTTAGTAGTTAAAACTTCCGAATGACAACTCCAGCTTCCGAGTTCGAATCCCCTCAGAGACAACGGTTGGAATTTTTTGTTAGTTTATGCCATACTATTGTTTCCATTTGAGATTAGTCTGGATCGCGATCATGAGCCGAACTGTTGCCAGACTGAAAATCCAGACTTTAACCAGATTATTTTCAGACTTCTTTTAGTATGGCCTAGACTTTCTGCCAGACTTTGAACCAGATCTCTCCTATACCTTTGCCAGAGGAAAAATTTCCACGCGGGTTGTAATAATTTTTACCATATTGTCTAATAAAATTTTCAATTTGTTTCCAATAGTCCGAGAGAAATCTATAAAATATAGTAAAAATTAAAATATTATTTTTTTGCGTGTATTATTGCATGGTCACGTAGGTCGTGTGATTTATTGTGGTTACATTAAATTATTAGTTTTTGGAAACTCAAATTCTGAATCCTCCAAGAATTAAAAGAGGAAATACGATGAATTTACGGTCAAATCAAAATATAAGTTTAAGAGGTAGTTATTAGGAATTTCATGGGCAGAGCTCAAGCATAGAAGCAAGGTAAATGCTGGGTCATACGCTAGATATCATTTTCCATGTCTTAAATGTTAAGTGTATTTTTGAAAAATATAGTTCATATTTTATTCTGTTATAACTGGCACTCTTTTTGAATTACCCATTAAAATATAAAATTTTATGAATGGGCATTTGTGATAGTAGAGTTGGTCTTGCTTTCTATCTAGTGATTCTACTCTAGCATTACTGTGTAATTCAATGCAGGTAAAATGACATTAACTTTAACAAGAATAAATTAAATGACAATTCCAAAAATAATATTATTTTTACATAAACAGATATTACTTAAGGTATTACATAATTTCTCGTAAATGTTTGTTTTGCATTTTTTCGATTAGAATTAGCTTTTATATGTAGCTTTGATTTGGAATGTCCACCATTTTATTGCACCTCTTCGAGAATCCATCTTTTCTAGGGAAAATGTTATTTAACAAATTCTATATATAATTAAATTCTAGAAGTTTGCGTTGGAGATTTGATAGTTATCTCCTAAGTCTCTCTCTCATCTCTCTCTCTCTCTCTCTCTCTCTAGGGTTTGGAGAAAGAATTTAACTGTATCATTGGATAGGTTTTTAAAAGTATTGAAGATATATTTTTTACTTTTTTAATTTAAAGTGTTTTTCCTTTGACATTGGTAAAAATATGATTTTTTTTTTATTATAACATCATTTATCATAAGTTAAAAAGGATTAAGACAAAGCTTATTTATTTTTTTATGCAGAATTTACTATACAAATGGAGACTTCTATTTCAGATTTTATAGTCACACCTTTTTAATCTGCTATGCACTTCTCGAGTTATTCGAATTTGTTATTCACCCTGTACAACTTTATATAAAACGTGGGAAAATAGTTACGGGACGTTTAAATATTTTGCGAAATACATATTAGATCGAAAAACGACAAAACACGTGTCAAGTATTTTTCAAAAATCTATCCAATGATACCAAACTCGACCCCCCGGGGTGGAGCGGGGGTCAAATGTGGTCAAATCGCAATCTTAAATGCGAACTTACATTTTTTATTACAGATTTACAGAACATTTGACATTAATTTGATCGCACGATTCAAGTTATTTTTTCACAGATGGCGCTGCAATCGCCACAAATGGGAATGGGTGAAACCATTTTGAGAAATGGGGATATGTGAGAGAAAAAGTGAGAGGCAAGGGGATTCACCTAAAATAAGCACCCCGATGGGAAGATAATACTGCTACGTCCACGTCGTTGTTCCTGGGCAACGCTAAATGTAGTAATATATATATAATATTGGGTACTCTTCTTACGTAGAATACGATTCTGCTATAAAACATAGGAGTTCCATTAAAGATTCCAAAGCTGCCCCCACCCCACCCCATGGAGGCAGGGTGGGGGTCGATTTCGTATCATTGGATAGATTTTTGAAAAATATTTAACGCGTATTTTGTCCTTTTTCGATCCAATATGTATTTTGCAAGATATTTAACCGTCCCGGAACTTTTTTCCCACCCTATGTATATATATATATATATATATATATATATATATATTAGTTTAAATATAACTTAGCAGTACCATAACTATATTTTTCATGTGTTATGTTTAAAAACTGCCAATAAAAATCGAGGCAGATAAAATTTTTTGAGGGACTCTGCGAAATGACCAAAAAAAAAAAGCCACTCAAAGGTCAAAATACCCTGTAAAGACAGACGTCATGCGGAACAGACGGTGCCCTTGGGGATATCGGCACAGTCTCTCTACAGCATTAGTATCGATGCGCTATTGTTCCATTTTGCCAAAGTATCTCTTACCGCAATATGCGGTCGCGCGCATAAATCACATTTCGTAATATCATCGAGTATCAGGGCATAATACAAGTATAATATCGGCGTGCGCATTTTATGCCTCTTTTATGGTTGATATGTGTCTGTGTGTGTGTGCGTGAAATGACTTTTTCATTTTTGAACGATCGTAAGTGCATCTTCTTTTGTTTTATGCGGTGTTTGTTCAAATTTTTATGTCGTTTGAGAGTCACGTGAGGATAAGATTAGGCATCCGTTTCGTATTATAAGCATACAAGGGCGAAACACACACGACGAAATTCAAAATGACGATTATGAAATAAAATTAAAATAGAATGGAATTATTGTTTATCGTGGAAATTATTCTTTACAATAAACTAAAAAACCGAAAAATTGAATGAAAAATTGAAATGAACAATTCATAATTTATTTTGTTTTAATTGCATTATGCATTACAAGAACATAAATAAATAAATTTAATTTGATTATTATATTTATAACAAATGGTAAAGCAAAAGAAACTTTGGCTTTTAAAGTACGTAACACAAAATTCGCAGAAAATTAAAATCATTTATTAAATATGAAGTGAAATGTCAAAGACACACGTTTTACATTTTATTGAATAAGACAAAGCCAGGTCGACGTAATTATTTTATATTGACAGTTGTCTATTGCGTGCGATGTTGGATGACCAATTTGCATTCGTCGATCCATCGTGGACAGAATTTTTTATCTTTAATTTAAACAGACACTACTAAATGGAAAAACGGACAGCAGATGTGAACACGTGCATTTAAATCAGTTTTCTACGTTTTGTTAGCGTTCATTTGAGAGAATCGGTGACTGTTGAACTATGTCATTGAAACAATGAAGAAGTGCCTTTTTGTAATACCCCTTTTACAACAACTAATGTTTTAAAAGTTCAAGGCGAGCGCTAAAAGGCATCATCAAAAGAATGTTATTTTGAAAAAGAAATTTTACACTGAGAGAAAAGAATTATACGACCCCTATGTAAAAAAGATCAATTTTGCATAAGGCTAAATCATAATCGTGAGCCAGGTATTTACCATACTATTGCCAGACTCGTGAAAACCGCATGCAATACTATTGCCAGATTTATGACAGCCATATGCCATACTATTGCCAGACTCATGACAATCGTATGCCATACTATTGCCAAACTCAGGATATTCACATGCCATACTAATGTCAGATTCGTGACAACCATACGCCATACTATTGCCAGACTTATGCCAGTCATATGCCAGAGTTATGCCAGTCATATGCCAGACTTATGCCAGTCATATGCCAGACTTATGCCAGTCATATGCCATAGTATTACCAGACTTGTTTTACATACTTTACAGTATGGCATCAGGCTGGGAACAGTGGAAAAAAACCCAAACAATATGTCATAAGTCTGGCAATAGTATGGCACATGACTGGCTCGCGATTGTGATCCAACCTTATGCCATTTTGTTCCTTTTTCTACGTAGGAAATTCTTACTTTAATAGTACCGCGTGGATATATTTTCAAAAATAAAAAAATTATTATCTGAAATAGTAAAATTAAAATTATTTTCGGTTCTCATTTACCATCATATGGTTTCATTTTAGTATTTAAGATGCAATTTAATTATTTTTTTGTATTGTTTTAAATTTTATCCTCACTTTACTAAGATGGTAGTTTACATAATTCTTTTTTTCCGAGTAAAAAACTTGCATTTTCATTTCTAATATTTGTATTTTTTGATCTACTTTCGTATATCAATAAATTTAACGCAAATGTGAACAGTAATGCAAACGCAAATGCGAACACTAATGCGAAAACAAATGCGAACGCAAACTCGAACACTAACGGAATGAAAACGCAAATGTAAACACCAACGCAAATGCATACGTTCGTATTGTACAAATGTATTGAAATATACTTTGATTCCCCGTCGAATATGCGGTAACAAATATAGAAATATTTTTCTGATAGTTTAATAAGCATTCACAAAGTTTATATATATAATAATTGAAAATTTGTACTTTTTGACATATTCAAACTTTTGAATAAAAACAATTATGAAGAAATTTATAGTGGTTCCAACTTTAGAAATTGCTTTTTTATTATTATAATTATTTAATTTGAATAGTCGTTGAAAGAATCTCAGAAATACATATGTTTTAATAATGAATATGAATATTTAAAATATGCATTAATTTATTAATAATTTAAAATCCTTAGCTATTATAAATCTTTTCATTTTAAGACATTAAAAGATAAATCTCTTATAATTGTAATATACATTTAAAAACATGATTTAATGCCAGTAGAAGAACTTAGTTAAAAATGCATTATTTTATTATAATAACAAAAATGTGAATTAATAAATGATTTAAAGCGCCAGCAGATTGAAATTGTAATTATTTCTTGGTTATTTATAAATTGTAATGCTTTGTTAAAACATTTAGAAATTTATTTCTGTTTATTTTAATTGAAAATTCTTTTAACAAAATGAATACGTTATAAAATACTTCAAATTCTTGCTTCAAAGACACTAATTTTTTGATTTTGGAAAATATCCATACTGTTCCAACAAAATTAATAACCTTTACCCATTTCTTGTCTCTACCTGACTAATTCATTTGATTCCTCGCGAGCGGAATGTTCTTCCATTCACAAGATCGTATATAAATTAAAATTCTTTGCACTCAAATACACCTCGCTAAATATTCACACATAAAGAAGTAAAACCCTAATTAATATTCAGCATTTCATCCTACTATATTAAAAAATATTACTCAGCAGCTTTGACTATTGTTTCGTAATTCATTTTTTACATTGTCAACATTATAAAACGTTGCGAAGTAAAACGGTTAGAAAACTTATTTATAAATTTTGCAAATCCACCAAAGCACTTGACAATTATAAGAGTACACAAATGGAAAATATTTTATATCCCGATAAAACTTTAATAAAGGTTAATTTGCATATTCCGTTGCACCGTAACTTGCCAGCTAAAATATTTTACCTCTTGAAATAATATATTTTTATAACGGTAATTACCATAAAGAAATACAGAAACTCAAATCATATTTGAACGCATCAAATTGCCCGAGGAATAAACCGCGCGAGTTGTTAAATTGAATACGTTTAAAGATTGCGACCGCCAAACATTGGTGGACGCGCCCTCTTAAACCGAGGTAACAATCGCCGGAGCATAAACAGTAGATTATTGTTCGCAACGGCAACAGCAAACAGTCATAGAAATTGATAGACCATTAAGAATTGTATTTGCGCTGCGGGCGCGGGAAGTCACATTTATGTGGGTAGCTTCGCGCGTATCCCCAGACGCGGGGTCATAAACTCCCGAGCACACATACAGGTTGCATAGGCGCGGGCACCTGGGCCGCGTCCCGCGTGGAAAAAATAGTATGGCGTTGGTATGGCGTTTGTATGGCCGAAGTAAGGCAAGTATAGGACAGAAGAATGACAGTAATAGGGCGAGAGTCTGGGCTCAAGTCTGGCAACAGTCTGGATTATGCGCCAGATCCAGACTAATGCCGTACTGTTTTCCAGTCCCTTTTAAGAGAACAAAAAAATTTAAGCCGTCGCCGCTGAGGGACTCGAACTAGGGCCCCCGAGTTGACAGTCGGACGCGCTAACCACTGGGCCACTGAAGACACTTGGCTTATACTGTAATCTTTTAAATGACTCTCATCTAAAATCATGTTTGAGGTAATTTAATGTTTAATAACTTTAAATAATTAATAATAATAACAATAATTAATTTAAAACTTCGGTCATACAAACGCCATACTATTTTTTTCACGCGGGAGTATACAATTTTTTCCTAAGAATTCTCTCTTGATTGCCAAATATCTATCAATTTGCATGAATATCAAACATCCGCTTAAATTCCACCAAAACATTTAATAGACACAATATACGTTATTCAGACACTTTCATATTATGAAACTATTAACCAAACTATATACCATTTGACTATTTTTTATTACTTTTATATTATAAAAACAATTTTTAAATTAATATTATAGATCTAATTTTGCATATACTCTATAAATTAATTTTGGTGACATTTAAAGTATTCAAATACAATTAGTAATAGAACAGATTTTATTGTTAGTTTTGAATGTTTGTTTATTTCTAAACATCTTTCTTCTTCGTGTTAAATTCACTATGTTTAAATTGAACCACGTAAAATTCATTACTGCATTTTTGGATAAATATTTTAAGACACTTTCATTTCGAATAAAATCAAACAAAAACGAGTAATGTTGCTACAAATTTTATCAATAATGATACCTGCCTTGCCATCGTTAAACACTAAGATATATGGTCGGAAATGTTGAATTAATTGCTACATGAATGAGTAGTCACAACAGATGAAGGCAAATATTTGCAAAGTAATTCCCAAACTTATGCGAGTGAAGAGCACTTCATTGGAATTGCGAGAAATGAATATGTTTTATCTGCAACAGATGTTTACTAGTCTCAACACCTTTGAAGGAACAATGTAAAAATCACTATATTTGCGGAAAAACCATTGACTTTACAATTTTTTTCTATTTATTTAAGAAAAAGTATATAATTAATTATGTTTGATCAATTATGAAAAATAATTAATTACACAATAAACAATTTCCAATCAAATATCGTGAAAATAAATTCATAATAATGTAATTTAGATTTCGATAATTAAATTTATTTATTTATTTATTGTATCTTGCCACAATGTCCAATGTCTCTACCCTAGTAGAAATTCGATTAGTTTTAGACGAGGGCCCGACCAGTTTTATAGTAAAACTGGTGAGGCACTCGTATAAAACTGGTCCAATTTCTACTAGGGTAGTCACGTATGTCACAAGCTCTACCACCTGTGGGAGACCAATAGCATTTGGACAAATCCCATGGATCTCAGCGGTAAGATGATGGGCTATCCCTCACGGACGAAAATATAGACAAAATTATACAGAATTTTTATTAAATTTTTTATAAAATTTTGATAAAATCATTATATAAAATGTTTATACTCCATATTGCCGCTTTTTATATAAAAATTTTATATTCCAAAAATATAAAATGTTTATATTTCAAAAATATAAAAATTTTATATTTCAAAAATATAAAAATTTATTTTACGTCATACCAGCGTCGGCAATTATACGTCTATAATTATTCTTTGAAAGATCCTTTTTTTTAATGTAATTTTATTTGTTTTTAACATAAACATAGGGATGCAAATTTTTATCCTATTCTAACACTATTTGCCGTCGCTGGGATTCGAACGCAGAACTCCAAATTCGTAGAACGCTGTCCACCTTACCAACTAGACCATCGAAGCGCTGATACTTTCGGATGATGTAAAGCCATGCTATTGAGCGTTCCAAAGTTCTCACGACTCTCGTCAGATTATACGAATGTCAAGAAATATAAAGACCGATTAAATTGAAAAATAAAAAATATGTATATATAAACTTTTTATATATACGGTCAAACATTTTTGTTAATAAAAATTCTTTGAATGAACATTCTATACATTAATAGATATATAAAATAATAAAAACTATAC
>JABFPK010001123.1:0-12526 GCA_022817445.1 Habroteleia sp. ZL-2020
GAAGACAGTAGCAGGTACTGTTTATATTGAAATATTATATTTATATATATATATATATATATATATTTACATTATAATTTAATAAATCGTTAATTTTAGTATAAACACTTCATTAATTTGGATTAATTTGCCAAACTCGGGTCATAATTTCTATTATTCAAAGAAAAGTATATTTACATATAGTTTTCTATTTTAATATCTAAATATAACATCAAAAGTATTAATATATTAAAAAAATAAGATATAAAATATGTATATCATGAATATAAACAAATATATTTTAAAAAGTATTTGAAGTATTTTTTTCATTAATTATGTTCTATAAATAAAATGTTTATTTTATTATTTAGTAAACCTTAAATGATGCTCCCCCTTACAAGGGAAAAAATACTAATGGCAAAAAACGCCCTCTGTTGAGAAAACCTTAATTGTATGAGTTTGAGTGTCACTTGTTCTTATGTTCAAAATAATGGTATTAAGGGGATAACGCGAGTCTGATCCACCGGAGCTAGGGTGTTGTTAAGGGGGTAACGCAAGTCTGCTTCAACGGAGTTAAGGTGTTTTTAAATATTATTTTTTTGTTATTGAATTAGTTATTAAGTAAATATTCGGACGATTCTTAATTAATAGGAGAACACTACATTAAATAAAAAAATAGTTTTAATGATGTAATTTTTCTTAATTTACGGAACTCGTTTTTCTTCCACCTCAAAATCTAGTTCCGTACTTACAGCAACAATGCACAACAAAAAATGTATCTTTTGCAAAAAAATATTTTCCTGAAGTGAAAAAATTGTCTTAATATTTTAACCTCAATTTTTACGTTTTCATAAGAAATATATTTACAATATAACCCTAATCTAGTAATTAACGCTTGAGTTGTGCTTGAATCCGCTGCACCGGAATTAGTGTCATTTCAAATTAAAATTTTGTGATTATGAATTGCATTTTCTAAAATATATCTCGTTATTCTTTGTTAATAGGAGAATGGTATGTTAAAAGAGAAAAGAATTTTTTTTTTAAGTTTTGGCTGGGTAACCTCCCCCATTTTACTGTTAATACATACTTATAAAATCACATTAATAACTGATTCACAATAATAAAAAAATAATATTTAAAAACACCCTAACTCCGTTGAAGCAGACTTTTTTATAATTTTTAATGTTGTATATTAGATTCCTTTTTTCTATTTTTTTATTGTTGTTTTTTATTCTAAATTTTTTTTTCTTATTTAAATATTTACGTATTTAATTTAAAACATTATATACCTTAATGAAATGTGGTGTCAAAATAAAGTAATTTGAGTTTTATGTTTTTGCAAGCAATTCCAAGAATCGCGGCATTATTTTGTATAATTGTGGTGGTTTACGTTGCGAAGTTATTTTACAGCACCACGAAAGGCTCGCATATCTAACAATATTAATCAAACGCCCTTAAAGTATAATAGTAATAACGGCAGGTAACTTACAATAAAAGATATCTGCTGGTTTGGCAGTGCTTCGTAACAAAGTTTCCACCCCTCAACAAAAGGACAGGCGGGGAGGCAAGCGTAAGAGTTTGGTGGTAAGCTCAGGCACAAACAAACGCGGGGCGAACCGAGAATATTGGCCCATCGGACCCACACATAAGCGAAACAACGGCACATTTAAAAATCGCGGACGCGGTGAAAAAAACATCCTACACTACACAAAAACAATTGTTGAATTTTGCGATAAAGACAGATACGGCGAGTGCACGCGACGCGTTTTGACTTCTGTGAATATCTAATACGTAAATCAAAAGAAAGAATTACAAAAACATAATTCTTAAACGTATTCACAATAATTGTTTAATTTTGAAAATTTTAAAAAATTTTAAATTTTAAAAAACTTTAAATTTTAAAAATTTTAAAACAATTAAAATATAAGGTATAATAAAATAATGTATAATAAAAAAACGCGAACGGAGACATTGACAACGCTAAACGGTTCAAATTCACTGTCGATTGGAGGGGAGCAGTAGTTTACGGCGGGTGCGCGCGACGCGTTTTGACTTCTACGAATATGTAATACGTAAATCAAAAGAAAAAATAATAAAAACATAATTTTTAAACATTTTCACAATAATTGTTCAATTGTGCAAAAAAATTATCAAAAAATATCGTTATTACTTATATCGAAAGAAAAGCGCGAATTGAGACATAGACACCACAAAACGGTTCAAAAATCACTGCCGTTTGGAAGGGAGCAGTAGATTACGACGGGTGCGCGCGACGCGTTTTGATTTCTACGAATATTTAATTCGTAAATCAAAAGCAAAAATTATAAAAATATAATTTTTAAACGTTTTCACAATAACTGATCAATTTTGCAAAAAACTAATCAAAAAATATCGGTATTACTGACATCGAAAGAAAAACGCGAACTGAGACATTGACACCACAAAACGGTTCAAAAATCACTGCCGTTTGGAGGGGAGCAGTAGTTTACGACGGGTGCGCGCGACGCGTTTTGATTTCAGCAAATATGTAATACGTATATCAAAAGAATTTTTAATTTAAAAAAAAATTATTGAAAATTAAAAGTAATAAACTTTGAAATTTACAAAAAAAAGAAATATAATATAATAATAATATAATATAAAATAATATAATATAAATGTATACACTAAAGTTTGTGTTTTGAGAAATCTTTTAGAGGGATATAAATTACTATAAAATAAGCCAATTTAAGTAGATGTACTTCACATTGTTATAATATTATGTAGATAAATTTATGGCAATTTGTATAGCATTGTGTTATTTATTCATTGTAAAACTATTTCTATGTTGCTATATTCCTTTTCCAAGAATTATTTTTTGTCCTCTAAATTTACTATTACTCCAATAAGATATTTGTATAAAATATCAACACCTGATCCAATTAATATCCCTATTTATTTTAGCCATCTACGAAATATAAATGTACAGTTAACGTATATTAGAAAATATCCATTCGTTATACAATATCTTATTAAGGAAATCCTATCTAGGAAATCCTTATTAAAGAAACCTTATTACGGCGATTCTTTCCAGGAAAGCTGGTTGCTTGATAACTTCTATCACAAACATTAATTAACTTCTCTTAAAATAAGTTGAAATAACGGAAAAGAAGTTTTAATCCTATATATATACATGTAATAATGTACGGCTATAATTAAATAAATATTTCAAATGTCTCTCGTGTCCCCATAAATCGTTAACATATATGTAGTTTAAAAATGTATCTTTTTAAGTATATTTATATTTTAGATTGAATTACTGCGACATTTTTTACAAATATACAATTTTCTCTAACCGTTTTGTTGAATTTAAAATTCATAATCATATCATAAAATACGATTATAAAAGCAAAATACTTGTCTCGCATAATGTGATTTATAAAATGTTATCATTTTACAATACACGATAATGCTTTTTGATTTTACCCAACGAAATTTAACGCACATCATACAAATATTATATAAAACACAAATCCATCATTAGCGTCCACTCGTATAATACATATTTCTTAAAACTGTATAAGATATTGACATTTTAATAATACATTTATTATATATGATTTGCAATTAAATGTACAAAACATTTGCAAAGCTCAAAATTAGCTATGAAATGATTAATTAGCAAACAATAATTATAGACACAACTAATACTTACCTTAGAAGAAAATATATTATTTTAACTTTAATACTGAAATTAATAGAAATTTGGTAAAAATTACTTGATTTTTTAAATTACTTCAATTTAAATTTGTACTCGTTTCTCTGTATTCAATATATGTTGATACAATAACTCTTAGACCTTTACCTACATCTAGTATGAGTAAATTATTTCAATTTCAAACATTTGTATTTAATGACACTTATATAGTGTGATTAATGTATACTAATTAACAAGCAACGCATTCCTGCCAAACATCCTGGTCCATTTTGATATTTCAGTTATATATAGTCAGATATTACTTTCTTGTCTTACATTACCTTGTCACATTCATTTTATTCTTACTGAAAATAAAAGCTGTTCATAACTCATTTAGAATTAATTATAAACATAAAAATAAAAGTGGATTCTTAATCTAGACACCATTCTCAAGTACCAGGATGTAAACTACGAAGATGAGGACAATTTTAGTAAACAACGCTGTCATAAATGTAGCATCATGTGAAACAACTGGGAATCAACGGCGAAAGTACTCAAGAGAAATTTTTTAATAGCCATAATTTATACATTTATCATATTCTTATAAATTATTAGTTAATAATATTATGTTGATGAAATGTTTAATTATTTTTTTTAAATTTACAGAAATAAAGTTTAGAAATAAATTTTATATTATACCATATCAACGTCTAAAAACTATTTAATTTACATATATTCATAGGAATCTACACATTTTAATAAGTTGAAACTGATATTTTAATATATATATATTTCTTGAGAAATAAGTTATTAAGGTTTGTAAAAAAAATGTGTTTCTGTTAAATAACAAATCTCTCAAGGAGAAAAACGGTTAAAAAAAGAATTTAAAATATCTTAAGTGCGCTTCGTATCAATTTTGTATAATTGTATATAGGAACGTGTTTAAAAGTTTTATCAACAGTATTTATTTGTATATAATTTATATATGCATTTAAAAAGAAAAACTATTCTAATTAGTAGATACTTTTTACTGTGGATAGTAAAAAACGTATATTATTAATTTGCGAACATATTAAATTTTTATAAGCTTTCTTTGATAATAAACCGAAATAAATTTCAAAAACATTGATAAAACGTTTGAATATAATATATAAACATTTTTTATTTTTAAAATAAATTTTATTTTTAACTTTTTTCATTCCATTTGGGTATCGCACGACATTCGCAATTGAAGTGAATTTTACAATTCACTGACTTGATTTAAAGAAATGAGTCTAATTCAGATTTTAATAATTTATTATTTATTTGTGAAATAACATTGAAAATAAAAAATTTTAATACATATTCAGATATTATTTAGCAGAAAATGTTTTATGACGTATTCAAGAAAATAATTTTTATGAAAACGTTATATTTCAATAAACATATATAATCTGTTATATAGTATGTGATATTTTTTCAAATTTTAAATTCTGAAGGCGTATCAGATTAATATGCATATATTAAATAGAAATTACGGTTATTTTATAAAGAAGCGATAAAAAGGAAAAATTGTCAATAACCATTTAAAAACGTCAATTATTATATTCAAAATATGATTACATTTTTTCTGTACTCGAATTCCGAAATTAATATTATAAACTCAAAAATTGTTCTAAAAACTTGTAAATTTATAAAAATATGTATTGGTCATAATAAACGAGATTAAAATAATACCAAGTGTTTTTATATATAGACTTTTACGAATAATAAATAAAATTTTACTAAAATATAAACACATCATTATCTTACGTTGAATAAATATCTTACTTCAAAAAATAAATAAGTAAAAATAACTAGGTTTGTTACAACATTGTGTATATATAATTTCCAAAATAAAAAAATACTGTTTTATATACTAAAAATATTTTAATTTGTTGACTATAATTATAAAACCCGTACTACTTTTTACAATTCAAGACAATATTTTTTTTCATTTTAGAAAGTATATTCACACTATCTCAAAAGAGATGAAAATTGTTACTTAATTCTTTTAACATATAACATATACATATAAATTCATATAAATGAATTTACATATAAATTCAAGACACAACATGTGTCCATAGAAATTAATCGAATACTACAAATCACGTTTTCTTCGTATAGGCAGCATTAATTTTAAGTAAAATATTTATATATATCATCAATATATTATAATTAAGGGATTCTATTTACAAAATTTGTTTTTAACATAAAATTATACATTATATTCCAATTGATAACGATAAGAGAATTTCTATTTTAATTTCATTTCAAGTAGTCTACTCAATGATAAAACTTAAATAAATGATTCGATATCAGTAAATATTATTAATATAATTAATTATTCTATTATATATTTGAATTTCCTATAAATATAAATAAAATACGAATAATAAATTAGAGATTTAATGAAAGAATTATTTATTTACTAATTCATAATCTTGTATAATCATTTATTATAATAATTTTTTATCTATTTGATATGATTCCAAATATTTATCAAACATATAACTTGATTCCGTTTCTTCTTTCGCTCAGTATTTAAATTTAGAAATGTGGAGACTCAATGAACATCTCCTTATTTAAATATATATGCTTTTACTTCTAATTAAATTATGCAATAATTTATTACAGAATTCTGAAGATCTGCATTACTAATATAAGAGTCAAAATTATTTATTTGTATGTTTCTGTGTATATATGTTATATATATATACTTTAGATAAATATGTAAAAACGAAGGTATAAATTTATCAAAAGAAAATATGCGACTGCATTTTAAATTATTTATTATTCGGAGAAAAAAGATTTTGGTTGGTACAATGAGGATATATACTGTAAACAATATAAAAAATACTATCTCAGAGAGAGAGCAAGGAATCTTTATGCTGATAAATAATAACAGGAAAACATTTAAATTTTTCTATCTCAGATAATAATTCTTTTCTTTTTTTTTATTATATCCATGTTGCATCAATAAAGCTAGTAATTTGCAATTCGTTTTTGTCGGTATAAAATGTAAAAAAAATCGACTGCATATCAAGTGTATATTTAATTTAATTTAATTAAAATTATGCAATTTATGTTCTAATTTAATATTGAATATAAATGAAATAAATAATTTTCTCTCAATATATCACGCTACAAAACTACTCATTATAATTTTGTATAAAAAAGTTATGTAAATCATAACAGACGATATTGTTATAAGAATCCTATGCAAGATCAATTCTGTTATATACACTCATAAAGATGTCTTTATTTTTTTATTTAAAATAATAACAAAGTGTTACAAATATATGTTCAATCAATCCCGACTATCGTGTTATATATATAGAAATAAAGTTAAATAATAGACGTGTCATGAAAATAAAAAAAAACTTGTTTAAGAATTTAACCCTCTCGATCCATCAGATTTTCTGTACGCAGATCATCTCAAGTCCACGAGCCTCGCATCATCCAGTCAAATTGACCAGGACGACTAGTAAACGAATTTCCTGCGGCAAAAATCGAAAATAAAGAATTAGGTCGAAGTGTGTATAATTAATGATTCTATTTCCGATCTTTATTAAGCAAGATCTTTATAAAAACAAGATATTATATTATTAGAATTAATTAAGAAATCATTAGATGTTTTAAGACTGTATGTTAAATTATTCTTGCTATTAATACATCAATATATTAATCAAAAACAAGTAAATGTGTTTATGTGGTAGTTATTTGTGCAAGGATAATTAATACATCAGCTTATTTCAGAACAACAAACATAATTATTAAATTCGCAAGGTACAAAATGTTAAGAAGGAATAGGTTTTAGTATAGAATGAGAATGAATAAGCTTTAATGTTAGTTTTAGATTTTATTTTCGCATGGAGTGATTTGTAGGATTCTAATATTTTCTATGGTCATTTTGTATATTGATGATGTCATCACAAAAATTTAATTTTTTTTTCTACGTGTGATATAGAAATTTGCTTACACTTTAACAATTTTTAATGTTAATATAATGTAAAAATACTTATATTTGGTAATGATATTTTATCAAGTAAGAATGTTTTATGATGAAATATAATAAACTCAAAGAACTAGAAAAATAAAAGTAACAAAAAAGTGTGATAATTACTTTTTCATTAGGCAGCTATCCACGACATAATCCCTGTCATCAAGTACTTTTCAACCTGCTGCTAAAGAAAATTAAATTATAATACGTGTTTAATAAACGTTGTCCTTAACCTCATCTCTTAACCTAAAAATTCTATTGTCCTTATTTCACATTATATCAATACAAAAATTATATTTGATTCACGCATAAATTGTGTTTTCTGTAAATATATTATTATTTATTTTATTTTAAAAAAAAAAGATTTAATTAATATTATTTTATTGTATGATAATTTTTACAATTTCGCATTGTTGCCAAAGATAACAATAAAGAAAAGCTTTCAAATTCCAGATAAATTTTACTAACTTTTAATCTAATTTCCATGGAATGAATGTATAAACCAAGTAGAAAAGTAACAAATAGATTCCTCAATAAATAACATTACATTTCTATATTCAGTACCTTGTAATCAAACAAATACAATATTTTCGAATTGTACAAACTTATAAAATATGTGCAATGTACTTATATACCCACTCAATTTAGAAATTGAAAAGTAATGATAGTGAATACTTAATGCATTATATAATGCATTAAAATTGCAAATTTAACACCTTAAACATTAATATATCTTAAACAATTATAAGTATAATTTTTATAATGTTTATCATTTTATGAAATAATCAAATTATTAAATATATATTAATAAATGATTTAAGATTTATTAAGTAATTAAATTTAATTAACTATTTTCAATAGCATTTATTTTTATCATTAATTTATGAGTAATAGTTATAATGTTAATATATAACCTAATAAGTTACTATATACAATATTGTAAATTATGATTAAATTAAAATACTTTTACTACTTATGTTATATAAATTTCGATTTTTCATTGCTAATGCATTCTGTAGTGTCCCTTGATTTTTGAGTCCATCCATATAGATATAATATATGTGGCTTCAACGTCATTCAGATCACTCAAAAGAATGGAGTAGGTAGAGTCGCAGGAAATTGGACTGAACTTACGTATCCAACCAACAATGGATATTCCTCGTTTTTGCTAAGAATTATAGCAGAAAAATAATATATGAATATCAAAGGACGACTGCACCAGACATCAAATTACTTTCAAAAAATATTTTGAAATATATTTTTTTTCTGAAAAAAATATTCTGCATATTTATAGCAGATTAATCCAATTTAAGCAACAAAAAATTGCTATTCACATGAAAATTAATTGGCTTAATCTTATTTAAGCTAATTGTAAATAATTAAAATAACGAATATGATAGAACATATATATGAGATATAAATATATTTAATTATTGTATGTACTTACTAGAAATCTGCAGATGAAATCCTAGTATAAAATTGCAATATATTTAAAAAGTATGAATTATGAAAAGTTGATGGTTGAAAAATGAAACCATGCATAAAATGTGTGAATTGAAAAACTGGTACAGTCAGCCCGTTGAAATGATAAATTCGGGAGATAAATACTACTTAAATATAAATTAACATGCTCGATTAATGCATATTTAAATTTGTAATTATGTTCGACTTGCTTTTGCTCGTCTTAAATAACTTTTTTTTTACTTATCTTCAAATAAAAATGTCACAAAAACCAATCGACATAAATAAAGAAAAAGTTTAAAATATAATCAGTATCGTACAATGAAATATATGTTATACAAATAAATAGGATAATATTTAATTATATTAAAATCTTAATAAAAACTGTTGAAACTATATTTTTTTCTTACCAAAATATTTAAATATTTTAGAAATAATTATCAAAAATGGATCGATGCACATATTTGTGCAAATACTCATAAATGTCATAAACTGTATATAACAATATTGAACAAAATGCATAGTCGAAGCGTTCTAGCCATAAAGAAGAAAATGTATATATCACAAATTTAATATAATTCACATTAACAATCATAAGTTATGTTAAAACAAAATTCTAAAATCCACGACTGTATTTAATTACAATAAATTAAATTTACTATTCTCTCAGATATCGATGATTAAAAATTATCATCCATGTTTACCTTAAAAGTGATTATACGTCTAGGAGTTTATCATTTAATTTACCCTATCCGCTTCATCTATTATTACATTATAATCAAGAATGTGTATTTAGAAAAGCAATTTTCGTGGTGCGCGTGACGAGAACCTGTACATGAGAAATCACAGAAAATTAATACTTTCCGTTAATTAACGTGCCACGGGCTTTAATAGTTCGTAAGTTCTAGCGTCTGTAAGGATGGTAATTTAGGTATTGGATCAAAGAAAAGCGTTGAGGACCAGGTGCGTCACCATCGGGGAGAAACATCGGGGTCTCGTTCAATTTCATTTTAGGAATCACGGTAAACTCTGTGGAAATAAAATAATTTGTTTTAAGGATGTTCTCTTCTTACTTTATCACTGCTTATTGTTTGTAAGTAATAACTCTGATCATAATTGAAAGTTTATTAACTTAACTTATAATGTCAATAAAATCTCTATTTTATATTCAATATTCTAAACAGTTTATCAAATCAAATGATTCCAATATACAGGGTGAGTATTTTAACCTGAAACAGTAAAGTATCTAAAGCAAATCGCATTTTACGAAAAAATGTACGAATTCAAAAATTACTAATAATTAAAATGATTTTTGAATTTAAAGTATCTTCCTCTATCTTTTGAGTCTTAAATTTAAAATTTTTTTTATTAAAAAAAATTTTTTTTTATTTTAACTTCATTTTAAAACATACAAATTTATTTTAATATAAATTTAAATTAGTACTTCCCATTTAAGTTTTTAAAAGAAGGATTTAAATTCCATCATAAATGAGAATAGTACATATAGTGAAATTAAGAACGAAAGCGACTATTTGCCGACATGCGAATGATGAATTATTTACCGAAATGCACGTGATACTTATTCGATCAAAGTATTGGGAAAAATATTTCAGACGAAATATAAATATTTAATAGCAAAAAACCCGAATTTAAAAAGTATCAATTTTACAATTTTTCCCATCTAACCTTTTAGGAAGTAATATACTAATTTATATAAGGCTGGAATACGTTCTTGAAATTATTAACTTTTGAATTTGAAAATTTGTTCGTACGATACGTATTTTTATTTCAACTTGATATCTAATGTTAAAATTTTCATCCTGTAAATCATTTAATATTTTAAAAAGTTTAAATAGCTTTATACTT
Source organism: Habroteleia sp. ZL-2020 (assembly GCA_022817445.1). Classification (NCBI taxonomy): domain Eukaryota; kingdom Metazoa; phylum Arthropoda; class Insecta; order Hymenoptera; family Scelionidae; genus Habroteleia; species Habroteleia sp. ZL-2020. Next base: position 11,007 of record JABFPK010001123.1, read on the forward strand.
TTTTATTTTATTTTTTCAATACAAAAATATGTATTAATTGATTTACTAAGTACTTTGTACGAACGAAAAATAACACAAAGTTTCTGCAAGAATTGTTCTCTTAATTAAACAATGTCCAACAATACGTGAGTTAGGAATAAAGGACTCGTATGAAATATCACTTAACCTATTTTTAGACTCTCATAAAAATCAGGTATAAAACCATATTTTTTGTACTTTATCGATTCCCGAGCAATTCATAAGAGATTTATGTCAAAGGTTGCACCGAAAAATTTGCTTCGTGTATGCATTGATAAATAACCTGAAACTGTTAAAAAATATATCTAACTACAATTTATTGCACAAATGCAAACTGCGTGTAAAATAACAATACACTTTAGTGCAATTCCAAATTACTCGTCGCTATGACGTACTTTTCTTTGTCTGCAAAGTAAACATCTGTTTGAAAAGATAAATGATCTAAAAAGTTTATTTTGCAAAGAAAACATCGTTCAAAGTGTGTTTTCGTGTAACCTTCAATTCTCTTGTAATATTTATACTGGTAAAAAACGTTTCTTAAAGCACAGAGTTGAATTAATATGATTATCTAGTTCCTATCTGTACACATGATGCATCGTTTGAGTGATCAAAGGAACAAAATGCAATCAATTCGTCGTTCGGATCAAAGCTACCACATCAGAAGTCACTAACAGGAAAAATGCTTGAGTGCAAACTGACACTTCACTTTTAAAATTAAACAAATGTAAACATCCGACTTAACTTATAAGTATTCTGCTGAAAAATTGCTTTTCTTAGATAAGTTGGTTTTTGCATAAAAAAATCGAACTACGCTCTTGTACACGAAGGGAAAAATAAAAGACAAATGAGGTACGTGTATCTTTTGTGTCAATGCAAATTAAAAATGAAACGCCAATAAATACTAATTAATTAATAATTACAATAATAACTTTAATTCTTATTAAAAAAATGTTGTTATAATTACAGAACAAAGTTGTATTATTACTAAAAGAAAATAATAAAAATAATAAGATATACAATAAATTAATGTATAAAATAATTTACAAAAATAATAAAGAGTTATATGTTTTCTTGTAAAATATATATGCACGGAAAAACGTCATTAAACTAGAAATAACTTATTCTGAGCTTAACATCCATATGCTCTTTAAAGCTTATGTTATTAATTAAGGGACAGAAAATAGAAATAACTTGGAAATTTGGCCTATCCATCATTCAGTATTAATCATATACATTAGAATGTTATTCAAACAAATGTAACATATTCAATAGCTCCATTAATGTTGAGATGTTTCTATACATTTAATAAGTAAATGTATATGAAAGCATATTTATATTAAATAATTAAAAAACTAAAAACTAAAATTATAATTATAGGAATATTTATATTTAGTCAATCGCCGCACTAAAAGCATATAACATTGAACAAAAATAAATAATGTAAAATATATAAAATCTTCTATAAAAACTTTTGTGTGTGTGTGTGTGTGTGTGTGTGTGTG
>JABFPK010001124.1:0-12522 GCA_022817445.1 Habroteleia sp. ZL-2020
AAAAAGTGGTTACTCCATTTAGCTTCTGTATTGAATTACAAAATAATTTTTTTAAATCAAGTAGGGCATTATAGAAGAATTGTATGCTAAGCTACAATTTTTGGAATAACGCTGATCAAATAAAAATTATAAATAGGTACTAACGAACTATTGGTATTGAAATATTCTCTAAATAAGTATAGTAATAATATTTATATTTGATATTATTAAAAATGATGGAATGTGTGGGAATAAAAGCTATTAGTGAAAATGAAAAATTACATCATCTGACATTAATTAATTAATTTTATAAAAAATCTATCCCCCACTTGTAAATTTACAAACAATAATAAATTAAATGATAGTAAATATTTGAGAATTATAAATTTTTTTTTTTCTAGAAAATATTAAATGAAAATCAATATAGTTAAATACGTAAAATTTGAAATTATAATCATTATAGCCAATTTATAAAATAATAATAAGATCTAAAAATGAAGTGTGTTTCTTACAAAATTATAAATTAATCCTTTAAAAGTGAAATCGAGGTACACGAGCTGTGTTTATTTACCATAATTTATCTGGTATAAATCACGGTAATTTATGTAATAACAAATACACGGTATTTTCGAAAACGTTCGCAGTTAAGTTTTTCGAGGCAACGTTTCCTCCTAAAGGACTTCAAATGAATTATACTTGTGCTGCGAAAATGTATATATCGTTCGCCATAGTTTATGAGCGAGTGGGTGAGGTGATTTAAGGAGACTAAGACCGGAGATGACTTCCCAAATTGGGGTCTTAAACATAAAATTACAAAACAAGAATACAATATTATTGTTACGTTTTCATTTCGAAAATCCTTATACTGTGGAAATTGCAAATAACGGGAACAATTTATTAACTTTTTTTAATACAGAAAATGATGTGTAAATTCTTCTTTTTAATTTTATTTTCTTTTAATTCGTTCATTTTGTCTAAGAACAATAAAAAATGTAATTTATTCTTAATTCAAGTAGATTGTTATTTCGTTTTGCAATGGAGCCTGAAGAAAAGCTGACCTTAACTATATTTAAAATCAAATGGTATAAACCGATGGGAACATTCATCGCGATTAGAGTTGGGTTATCTGCGCTGATGAATCTTCATTTTAGGTATCGTTTCCTCTATAGAAAGATTGATCTTTTCGAGGTAATCACACACTTCAGCAAACTGAACCGTCCAGTCAAGGTCCGATGTTCGGATTCGCTTTTCAGCGGTGAGACTTATGGTTTTATGTATTACGAAGACAATCTCACAACCGTATAAAATAACACTCGAATCGCAACTGTCAAAAAAACTTGTGCAGCACAAAAACAACACACAAAAAACCCCCCTTTTTTAATACGAACTTAATGACAACGGCTTAAATTATTAAAATAATATAGAGTTTCTAAGAATATTTAAAATTACATATTTCAAAAGGAAAAGCTCATACACACAAGCTGTTCTTGAAAATTACTTTTGTTCATTACAATATTGTTTTATTTTATCAATAATCCAGTAATTTCGGTTTCTATTTATGTTTTTTTGAAGATATTTTTTGAGTCAGCAACTGGAAGGGGGTAATTTTTGCGATTTAAATATATGTTTATGTAAATTTTTATATCAGTGTTGAAGCTGATAAACAAATGCGACAAAGTAAGGCTCCGGAGTTTTCATTACAAGCGCCAAGTTTTATCTTTGAGATATTAAATTAATACTTTAAAGTCCTCTTTCCTCAACTCGTGTTTTGCCAACGTTGCTCGGAGTTTCTGAAATAAAAATATACATATCTAAATGAATATAATGCATGCTTACTGAGAGATAAATATTTTGTACTTTATACGTTCTTTCGGGATTTAATTGGATATTAGAATTTTAGTTTTTTTTTGTTTTTATGTTGCTTTTAATTTTATTTTCGAGCGTTTGCATGCCCAGAAAATTAATAATTTATCATAAAATGTGATAATGCTTGAACAAAATTACGAATATAAATTGAATGTTCTTGAAATTTTTGTAATGAAATAAAAATAAAAATGAAGGGTATAATTTGTTAAACATATTTTAAATGTAATGGTTTGAATATCGTAACTGCTGTAAATTGTAAATACCTTTTTTATACTCGAATTTTAGTTGAAGCTCAAAATAGCTAAAAATTATAGTATGACATTTTTACAATATATCACTAACATTTAATTATTAAATCTAAAATTAGAGATGAGAAACATAAAAACATATTATTATAAATTTCAAATTGCCAAAATCCATTAACAAATAAGTTGCTTATATTTTCAATAATAATAATAATTTCAATATACATGAAATAAAATTATTTTCATTTATTAATAACGTTTTTCCGGCAATCAACGAGTATTTATTTTCATTAAAAAATGACAATTATTTTAAACTCAAATTCATTTAAAAATTTCAATAAAGTCATAATTAGTGTTTTAATTATAAGGTAATATCTCTACATCAAAGAGATAACGCAACTGAAAATTAAAATCCAGAACAGCTTAAATTCTTATATTCTTTATATTATCAACATGTTCACGACATTTTAATTACATACCTAAGAAAAACATATAATTTAGTTCTTTAATAAAAATTTTATCATCTTAATAGGACCTTCAATAAATTTTCTCATTTAAACCGTAATTTCACTTTTTGAATTATTCAATTACAACATAATTATAACTATTATAAATATTCTTCCATAACAGTATTATTTAGTATTCTTAAAATTGACAATTTATATTCTCAAATCAAATCCTTTGAGCAAGTTTAAGAAAATCATTCTTTGTACAATGTTATAAAAGATGGGCAGGTTAATGAACCTACACAAGATTTAAAAAATATGAAAAGCTGCAAAAAGATTAAATTGTTAAAATGGATTTGTAAGTATTTATATAAGATAAACAATGTCGTGGAATGTAATTTTATAACAAAAAAAGATTATCTACGTATTTCAACAAATAAAATATTTCTTATAAAATATTCAAAAACAGCTAAACGAGTATGAAAATGTACAAACTAATTATAATGATCCTCTAAAAGAGAACGGATAAAGCTATAAGGAGATTGGAAAAGTGTATGAACGGTTGAAAAAGGGGTTGAAAAGGTAATGATTGGATTTGGCATAAAGACAATCCACGAAGCGCAACAAACTGACGCACACATAAGCCGTCACACACCAGCTATATTTATCAGATCAGTAAACCTCGGATTTGCTCGCCTGTGTTCGGGCCGGCTCGGTTCTGGGTCTACCGACAGGTCTATTCGGTGGGCGGATGACCGGACTACGACTTAAAGATCGCTGCCCCCCGCCAAGGACACCCACAGTCTTTTTAACACCATGATTTTTTTCGAGTCGCTCGTATATATTTCCTCGCGTCCCGGACAATAAATTCTTCGGTCAAAAATGAACGATAAATTTCTCGATGCGTAACGCCGTCTCGTCCTTGTGATTGATCGAAGGCAAAACGGATAAGCGCGCAATTCGCGCGGAACAATTTCGCCAACGAAATTATGATTCAAAGGGTTCCTACCGTCTAAGTAGGCCGTAGTAAGCCCGAAATACAGCGTGCACTTTAGATTACTTCATTTCGGAGCGCAAGGGATCACGTATTCATTAGCATTCTGACTCACTCTGGAACCTTTCGAGCCCGAAAAATAGCTTTTACGCATCCGCAGTCTCGCTACATTAATTTTATTTAACTTTTCGCCGTGAATTAAAAGCAACGTGGACTTTGTTCAAAAACGAAAGTTCTACAAAGGGAGCGACATCCGAAACCATTTGCTGCCTAAATTACATGTTTTTCTTGCATAAACGACTACTTAAAATTAATTAGCATTGAAAATACTTATTAACAAAAATTCCGATATAAACAATCTTAATCGTAAAATTATTTACACGCTAGTTTCGAGAGCTATCGAATTTATTGAAATATATATGTATTGTTAAATATTAGTTTATGTTTAAATTAGAATTTATTAAATGTTTGAATTTAGCACAGTTCCAATTTATTTATTAAATATTTGTTGTTAAAAATAAAAGTTTCAATAAAAAGGAACAATTTGCAATTCATTTTTATTCACTTATATTTATTATTAATTTCATTGTATCGAAATGAATACGAATGAATTTTTTAATCGGAGTATAATCAAAGAAAGTGTTTCGTCTAACTGTAATATTTTGACTAAGTATAAGGTAATAGAAGAACTCAAGATTATTCCTATACAAAAACTTTGTTCTTTATCTGTTTGGAGTTACTGAACTTTTGCACGAACTGAACTCGTGAAAAAGCGATCATTGAACTGCGACTATTTTTTCTTAGTGTCATGATCGCGTGTTTTCAGCGCTAGTACACTTGTTAAAACATTTAACATGATTGATTTCTCGTTTTACAAGTGCAAGTGGCCAATTGAATCAACAAACAAGTACAAGTTCTATTGTCATTTAATTCATTCGGAAATATAATAATATGGACGGAAAAAATAGTCGATAGATGCCGCGCAGTGCACGATCTCCGGCATTGGGATCGGAAAATTGATGAAATTCCGTTACAGAAATATAAACGATATTTGGGAAACGCGGTAAAAAAGTTAAAATATGATAAGAGGAGCGAAATTGAAGATTAAGAGCAGATAAATGAATGGACAGTATAAATACAGTATAAATGATAAATCATGCAAATTTCGGCCTGACGTTTCAATAACGGCGGCGAGGCAAAGAATTAGCCGGGTTTGTACTAGAAAAATAATTTCTGCCGCGGACAGATAGTATCTTGAATGATCTGATTTCACGCCATTGTAAAATTACGCACTGTGGAATTAAATCATTACCGATAGCATCTTCACGTGAGTACGACTTTACCCGTAATATTTCCACGGCGTATCATACCTTTCGTGGAATAATCATTTCCGCGATAATTCAGATGTTTGTGTGTTTGCCTTTGCTTATACACGGAACTTCTCTTGCAAGCACGATTAATGGTTTGGAGTATTTCATTCTTCTTCGAGAGTTCGATTTAATGGTTTTAAGTTCACATTGTTTTTCATATTCAACTTTGGATTAATTTCAAAAGTTAATCTCCAAAACTTTAATCTGTTTCGTCTTAAATTATAACATATTTTACATTTTTCTTGAATTTTGTTCATTAATTTGTTTATTTCAGATTATTTGTCATCTGTTTTGAATTATCTGAAAACAGATTTTTAGCAATCAAATTTAAAATTGAAAAGTACATTCTTTCTCAACGCGAACTTTATTTTCTAATTAGAATAACCTAAAGTTATGTTGTAATTTTTTAATTTTCAGTTTGAATCCAAATATTTATTTTTGTTTATGTACGATAAACATATGTAATTAGAGATCGCAATCTTTTCATTTAGAACTGGACTGAAATATTTTGCTGAAGTTCTTTCAGAGTATTTCTTGCGATTGCAGTCGTTCTTCGCGTACTTTGTATATTTTTGTTGCAATTTGTGAACAAATAGCCGGCAGTTTTCCTTCATTAAAAGCGAACAGACTTATCTGCCGCGTCTGTCATCGTTTTTACCAGACTCACTTGTTGTGACCTGCGAGTCGCGCCCATCCGGCCGATGTTGCTTTTTTGCGAATCCGTTCCAGACACTCTTACTTCATTTTTTTCATCTTAACGTCCTTTTTGTTTCTTGCCCACCTTGACTCCGCTTCTAAGCTTCTGCTTTTTGCGCATCTTTCTCTGTACCCTATAACGTAACTTCTAACTTTATACCATTACAATATTTACCGTCGCGCTTCTACCGTCGTTTTCACGTTTTCAATTAGACTTTGCATTGTTTTTATCGATTAGGTCCTAAGTGGTCATAATTTTTCCATGCCTTTTTTCCAACTTCGGTCTCTCGTTCAGCGTCTTGAAAGTATCCAGATAATTTCATTATCTTTTTTATATAATTTATAAAAGATGATTACTTTTCAGAGAAGACAATGAAAAAAGGTTCGACTTAAAGTCAACGAATACGCGTTGATTTAATTTTATAAGTTACATTTAATAGTAATTTATTCTTAAACTTTAACTACAACATTATTACGCTAAATTCGAGTAATTTAGTCTCCCTAATGTTAGGCTACCCGCCATACTCGGCTGCGGAAACAACTTATGGTTATATGCTCGAAATGGATAGAGAAAGAGAAACTTTGTTACGACAAACATAAACGTTATATCGTCAGAAAACCATACAATCGTGTTTAAATGAAATTGTTTATAATTTATTATTTTTCTTTTTTAAAGACAAAATAATCATAATGTACGATGCAAAATAAATTGTCTTAAACAATGATTTTTTCAAAGTTGAGAATTCAAAATTACTTTTAAATAAATTAAATATTTATTAATTTAATTAAATTTAATTTATTAGATTAAATATTATTCAATTTAAATTAATGAAATCAGAAATATTGTTAGATATAAATAATACTTGCAAACCCTGTGAAATAATTAATCTGGAGAATGACAGTGAGTTATTTATCTTGAGGAATATGATAGCTTTTGTATGATTAATTTTTCTTATTGATCTTAGGATGATATGGAAAAAAGTATTTGAAAATTTTACACAATGTAATTATTAATCGGTATCGTGTTTTAATTTCCATTATTTAAACATTCAAATTTAATATATATATAATAACGCCATATCTATAATCTTCCTGAATGATTTGCAAATTAGTAAATACATATTCGAAGATTCACTTATTTTCTTTTTAGCATATAAATTAATCACACATGTGCGTGTTTATATATACATATATGTACATGTTATATACTGGTTTCCAAAAATACTTATATATTACTTGCCCTATAATTTTTTATTTGGGTAATTATTTAAAGCAGTAAGTAGCATCAATGTTGGGTTTCTTTGACTTCAGAAATGAATGGTCCACCATTCAAAGTCTTGTGCAAAGCAAATGAAGCAAATTGAATGGCAATTTACTATTGAATTCAGCGGCGTATTTTAACGTAAACTTGCACAAAGTGTGAGCGTTTTCGCGCGCATAAAGTGCGACTAATGAACCGGAAGTCGCGATACGCGCTCCCGAGCAAAACAACGTATCCGTCAACGAGAATTGGCCGCGATTGCGGTCGCATATTAAATAACGGACAGGGTGACGCAAGTGGTGCGGGTGATGCTGACGCGCGAGTTAATTAAAATGTGCCGAAAACCGCGAACGGACAATCAAATATGTGGCGGTTTCGCAACCGGAGCCTCGACCTTTTGCTCCATTTACGGGTTCCCAGAAACGCCGAATAAATTGTTTAAACGAGCCTTATCCTTGTTCTCGGACTAATCTCGACGAAGCGAACGGTTTTTTACGACGCCTAATTTAAAACGCCGAGTGTTTGGAGCGAAAACGAAAAAAACCGGACCGGTTTCGAGAACCCTTTTTCGTTTACGCGCTCGCGCGCACTTCCTATGTCGTTTCGCCATATTATATGAAAATGGTCTATCTCAAACCAGTGTTGAATAAGGGTCTGTTTAAAATAGATATTCAAAACATAAGAAAGCTAATACATTTTCAATTAGTTTCATTCAAATAAATTTAAAAAAAAAGTGGTCAGTTTTAAAATAAAAATAAAAATATATATAATCTCATTATGTCATAGAAAGTAAATATATCTTATAAAATCACTATAAATGATTATAATGTATAATAAAACAGGAAATAACATAGACTTAATTATAATTTATAATATAATACCTTTTAGACAAATTAGTTTTCTATAATTTAAAAAATATATTGTCATTCGTATTTTTAAGTTGACTTAAAGTAAATTATTGCTATTTTAAAATAAATCGTATTTCCATTCAATTTTGAGATAGTTTTTCTTTAATGTAAAATAGAAATAAACTGTATTTGAATGCTATTTTGAAATAAACCATGTTTAATACTTTTTTGAAAATAATTATTGTCGAAATTAATTTGTAAAAAGTCTTTAAATTATAATTGCAATTTTGTTAACAGTATTTTTTTTATAATATTAATATTTAATTCTTCCACATTCTTAGTAAAGTACAATTCCTTTGGAAAACAAATTTAAAGAGTTTTTTCTTTTCTAATTTAAGATGTGCACTTTCAACACTTGTTTGAGATAAACTCTTCTTCCAGGCTATTTCGAGATAGACCCATTTTCGTACGACACATCAACTTTATTACTGTGCGTAAATGAAACGCGAAATTTTGATTTGCGTATCTGCGTATTGGTGCAGATTCTCGTGATCTGCGTACGAATCATGAACCTTTTGGCTTTGCCAGCAAAATGCACTTTCAAGGGCATCGATGCAGGGAAGGCCGTCGGCGATCGCTTTGAGCACCGCGAACAAAGCTCCTTGCATTATAAATCATGTTAATGTTTATTCGTTTTAATTAAATGCGCAAAAAGCCACCGCTAATTCCGTCATTGAAGTCAACCACGAGACGCCGTAATCGTTGATAGTCATTACCCCACGTAATGTGGTGTCACTCTTCGGCTACGTTGAATATGCTTGTGATTGAAATCGTTTTTGGGATTAAGCGGATTCTGCTAAGTTACGATGAACATGTTGGATAATTTAATTAATTCTGTTTCGTATTAAACCAGCAAAGTTACGGCGATATTTATTTATTATTAATTACTTTACTTCATTTTTCACTGTTTATAATAAAGCGAAAGCGCTATGGAACTTGCTTTAATTAAAATCTGAACATTTGCGTTAAGAATGATTTACTTTGTATTTATATTAAGATATATTATTCCCTGTATAGGATGAAAAGAGAAGTGCAATATATTTAAATTTGCATGTATTATATATTCAATTTAGAATGGGTTTCCGGATATAGAGATTACATTAATAAGCAGATGAAAATCATATTTAATTACAGAATCCTGAGAATTTTAAGGGCGAAATTAATTATTTAATGTAACTTTTAGCAAGCAAATAGTCTTTTCATATCAAGCAAATTATTACCATGGAAAAATAAATGTAACAAAAATCTATAATATAAAAAAGTTTGTAGAATAGTGCGCATATGACAAGCGTGAACGGATATTAAACTCGAATTTTTGTATATGAAATAACTAGAATTCCTATAGATTTATATAAATGTGAGATATTAATAATTTCATATATTTTAAATTATTTTTAAGTATTATTTGGTTTCGTTAGAAATAGTTTGTAAAAATAATAACATCATAAAAAGAGATACATATTTTTTAAAAAGTTTTACACTTTATTTACCGAAAAATATGAATTGCTTTTATTTCTACTTTAATTAGTGTATAATGTATAATTTAATTTTAATCAATTTACTAATGATTGAATTAAAATATCAAGTAGTATGTATTACATTTTATATTCCTTTTGAACAAAATTGTGCGTAGGTTACAAACATTTTGTCAGTATGAAAAAAATATAAAAAAATAAATTTGAATTTATAAAAATGTAAATATAAAATGAATGGCAATTAAGAACACATATTCAATTAAACTAATAAATGCAAATTCAAATAAAACTCAATATCTATACAATTTGTAAATGCATTTTTTATAGAATTTTCAGTCGTTAAATGATTAACTGAGAGCATATTTATAATAAAATTATTACAATATTTTTTTTTTTTCAAAATAAATTTTAAACGTTACATGTTAAAGTTATTTTATTGATAGTTAAATATAATTAATAACCATTTTAAATTTAAATTTTAAATAATTTCTCAAATTGACATTCGGAAATTCTAAATTTTGTGAAACAAGTAATAGACAAGCAATTTGCACTTACATTTTATTTTGAATAAAAATAGTAAAATCATTATAAAAATAATAAAATTATTATTTTATTATATATAGAATTATAAATTCATATTTAAGTATAAGTAACAACTTAATAAAGAATCATTTTTAATAAAATTGCATTATCACAGCTATCATGAGCAATTATAATTTTTCATTCATATATATATTATTTATTCCTATAATGTACATCTTCTCCCATCGAAAACTGAACATCTAAATTGGCATATAGAACAGTTTATGTTGGCAGCACTGAAATTAAAATGGGAATGTAAGTAATTTTGATGGAAGGACGTTAGGTAATAGACAAGGACACAAATGTTAATCTGAGAACATATCAACGCCTTCTAAGGGATATTTTCAAACGTGGTTGTGAAAAGTGAATTGCCAGAAAACCGTTTAAAAAACTGATATCTCAAAATAACGAATCTACATAGGAGCATCTAAATTATTCTGATGCAGAATTCAAATCTCTACAAGACAATTTTTATTAGATAAATAATGATTCGATTAATAGAATTAGCACAATCCTAGTTTTTCTGTTTTTAAATTTCTTATTTTTCGATGGCATTTTTCAGATAAATAGAAATAATTTTTCGAATCATATTTCTAAATTAAATTTCTTTCTAAAAATTTGTATAACACAACTGTGACCTAAGAATTAATAAATGTCCGATTATTATAATTTACATTATTTGTAATCCGTGAAATCGAAAATATTTTTCTATAAAATATCTCGAAAAAGGCACATTTTTACCAATTTCTTAAATATAGTTTTGTGTAAAAATTTACATGAAAAAGATTATATTGCAATGGTATTTGAAAATACAGGGCAACGCCTTTGTATTTGAGCATTCATTTATTATAATTTATACACTATTATTCCACAAATTCATTTTCCCCGCACAATAAAATACAAAAGAATCATCTCCAGATAAAAACAATTATCATTTCGTTTCAATAAAAATAGAAAATAAATTATAATATACAATTAATTGTAATTAATCTTAAACTATATGAGATTCTTTATCCTACTATTTTTTTTAGATTTTCTTAACATCGTTAAATAACGATTAGGGGAATATTAGGTTAATACTGTTAATAGAGCTTTCAGGGTCAATATGTTAAACTACAATATTGAAATAAAAAATTGAATATTTCAATTTAAATCAAATCTACATAACATTATGAATTATGATTTTTATAAATTGATGAATACTAAATGAATTTTTATGAAGGAAAAAATGAATGTTTTGAATATGTAAATAAATAATATTTATAGTTTGTTTGTTTGAATTTGTATTATCTAAGTGAGATTGGAATTGTACGATTTGCATCATACGTAAGAGGGATAAAATGAGCGTATTCCTATAGATGAATCATCATCTTAAACATCAAGTGAGTTACAAGACGATTGATCTGACGTTTAAGAAATAATGAATTACTCCCCCCGATAAATCGTAAAATTTACTCATTGGCAACTTGTTCTGCTCTGAAGTCACTGGCTTTGAATTTTCATCGACTTAAACGTTTTTGCCAACGAAGCTCAATAATTATCGAATAAAAGCGAGGGAAAATGACTGATTACACTATTTGGCGTAATTTGAGGTAATGTGCTTAGGGAGGATTGCGCTTGGCTATGCAGTCAAATAATTCAAGCGTAACAAATGTCGAACTAAGGTATATGTTTCTTCATTACGGAGTCTTAGCCGTTCTGATTCTGGGATAAATTTTCAGTATCGCCGTTAGCCTCGAGGTGCGTATGCAGATGTAAAACTCCTTTGATGTACCTGCCAACTTGTCGGACAACCACTGAACGCGTAATCGAGCGCACTTAACCAATCGTGAGAAGAGGCGGCCTATCGGATATGTATAATCTAAAGTCGATAACTTGAACAATTTGGGCGGAATAGAGACCGGAGTCACCATAATTGGATTCTCGCAGGTTACTAATGACGTCATTGGATGATTTACATCGCCGCAATTACGCGAGTTTCGAGGACCAAATCTTTCGAAACGAGACATTGCGTCCTTCGGAATTCAAATCCGCCGATAAAGCTAATGAAAGAAATATCGAATCGTTGATTGACTGACAGATATTCATTAAATCCTCCGACTTTATCGAAATTCTGTGACGAGCAATATTGCGACCGAGAGCTACTGGCTAATGTAAACGATTATGCATGTCGCGATGGAGATACGAAACGAGGTTGACAAACTGTAAATAGACACCTTCCGAAATCAACCAAAAAAGCAGCCTTGGATATCGTTAAATGGACGGACTTTTACACTCACTTTCACGCGCTTATCTTTATTGCAAAACACAACTACGGTATTCGCTTTTCGCAATTACTTCAGCGGAATTTTTGATCGTCGATTATTTGGCATTGACAAAATTCAATGTGAGCGTACGAAGGTTAGGAAACGGTATGCTTTCCTCTGTTTCCAACCAGCTTTATAACGGAAACTTCAGTCCATTTGTTCCCTATTCGAATTTGACAAAGCACCTTCTCAAGGTTCAAAATACTTCGAGATCATTTCCCTGAATATTTCAATCAATTTGACCACGTTTCTTATAAATCAAATCTCTTTCTCTCCGTCTAGAAGCAGACTAAAGTAGCCGAGACTAAAAAATGGTCTCAAATCTCAAACCGATTCCTGCAGATTGAGTGTTTCCACACTCCTGATCACGTACATGTCCCAGAATCAATAAAAC
>JABFPK010001125.1:0-12521 GCA_022817445.1 Habroteleia sp. ZL-2020
TCAATTTTGGTGTCATTTGATAGCTTTTTTAAAAATATCAAACACGTGTTTCAGCGTTTCTCGATGCAAAGCGTAGTTTCCGAGATATTTGACCGTCCCGGAACTTTTAGGACACCCTGTATAACTGTAAATTATATATAAATGTAAATAAATTCAAGGTAAATACTAACACTTTTGATTCTCTTTATTTTTTTATTTTTCTCTGGATCATCCGTGAGATCTGGATCGTCTTGTGCAGATGTAGAATTAGGTAATTTAGGTGTATTGTTCGTTTCACCATTAATGTCGGTGACTCCAGACTGTCCCTGAGAAGATAAGTTGCCTTCCAATTCTTTTTTTGCTTTCTTTGCTTCTTTTTTCTTTTTAAATTTTAGCGTTGCTTTCGACGGTTGTCCCTTCGATTTTGTAGCTAAAAATAATAATATTATATTTCATTATTTTTCAATTGATTTTGCATAATTTAAATACATTTTAAATCGTTGTAAGACACCTACGATCTGATGAGTTTTCCTGGTTATTCTGATTAATAATTTTTTGCCGCTCTCTAATCGATGGTGGTAAATATCTTTGTTTTGAGGCTGAAAATATGTAACATTATATTGTAATATATAATTATTTATTACAAACATGAAAATAAAGAAATGATTAAAAAGTCGATAAATATTATTTTTGCACGAGAAAAATTTCAAGAGTTTAAGCATACCTTGAGGTTGACTCGATGCAATTCCTTCAACGGCTTTATAGGAAATAGCTTTCTGTGGGAAGGTGTTCTCCTTGAAAGTTTGCCACTGCACTTCCCATAATTCTTCTTGGACATTCCATGGTCGTTCATAAAGTAATGTCCCAGTATAATGCCAAATTTTAAAACTAAAAATATTAGTTAAACCATACTTTAATATTTTATTTAATTTGAAGAGTTGACCTTCAAGTTTTATTTTATAATTTCTTACAACAAATATATAATTAATTTACAATTATAATAAATATAAATTAATTATGATAACAAGCACATGTATTGTATTACCAATTGTCTATACGAAGTCGTGGTGCAGTTGTTGCTGTCATGAAATGTTCGCCATCTGGAGACCACTGCAGAAGTGTCGTGTCTGACGCTATCGTGGTAGCTATCTGTTTTTTGTTTACCATGTCCCAAATTTCCATTTTTCCTTGCAAATTTCCAAATCCAGCTAATATCAATAGTGCATCGAAGTTAAGGATTATATATTTTATTTATTTATTTATTTATTAACGGATAAATTTCCAATTTGAACAAATTTTAGAAATCAATTTAGAAAAGTGAACATTTGAAAGATTGGTCAGTTAATATTATAATGTTAAGTCTTTCTTCAAATTATTTATTCAATAAAAATGTATTGCAAAAGGATATGATTTCCATGTGGGTTATAGTATATGCTGTTACAAGGTTTGACTCCAAATTCAAAGATTGGTTCACATTTTTGATTAAAGAGAGACGCTTTTGAAGGCATGAATCCATAAATGCAGCAGAACTCAGAACTTTTCGGAGACCATGCAACCGCATGAACCGGACCTTCTTTACCTACATTTAATTTCGAACTAAATCAATGAAACTTAATAATGGCAAAAAGCAAAGAATATTTTTTATGCTTGTATCTATTGGTGACTTTTAAAGTTAAATTAAATACATACTAAATGAAACAAGAGAAGTTTCTCCCTTTATTGAGATGTAATGCAATGTTTGTTTGCCATAATATGAAGAACCAGTTTTGTCAACGTCAGTATTTGTCATGATCAATGCACTATTACCTATTTTATTCCAATATATGGATACCTTATCTGCCTGAAAAAATAATTTAAATTATACCCACAGAAATATTACAGCATAAAATAAAAGTAATGATTCAAAATTTCTAAAAGTGGATTTAGTTAAGAATTTTGTTCAAAAACTGTGTTTCTTGGGTTAAAAAATGTATATAGCTCTGATTTCCTTTAAAAAGTAATAAAATAATATGGAGATTTACCTGGAAGAAGGTTTTATTTGCTATCGATTGCGATATTTCGAATTTGGGGTATTGAAACAATCTAACAAGAGATGGCTGATCGGATTTTCCTAAAAATAATATGAATAAACATATATATATATCTAATACTTTAACTCAAATCATCCTTTGACTTTTAAAACAATAAAATTTCTTTACTCACCAGGCAAAAAACAAAG
This sequence comes from Habroteleia sp. ZL-2020, assembly GCA_022817445.1. Lineage (NCBI taxonomy): Eukaryota > Metazoa > Arthropoda > Insecta > Hymenoptera > Scelionidae > Habroteleia > Habroteleia sp. ZL-2020. The sequence continues at coordinate 2,198 of JABFPK010001125.1, forward strand.
AACATGATATGGAGCATTTCCGGGTGCTATACTAAACTGCTGTACTTTTGCGCTGTTAAATCTGTGAGCGACCTTTTCAAAATTCAAATCTTCATAAAATAAGATATTATTATTTATTAACATGCCACAAAGCTTTTCGTCGCTTGACCATTCTGGTTCCCTGTAAATTTTATATATATTAAATTATAAATTTATATAAATTATTTTTATTATTTATTTATATATTTATTTATACAACTAATAATTTGTTTACTAATTAATAAGTATTTTTTAAACATTAATTACAAATTACTTCAAATTATATTGTGAGTTATAATTAAATTACTGTTTTGAAAAGAAAATACAATTATAATCATTTTCAAAAATATTACCAGTCATATTTCTTCTGAATAAAACCTTTAACCAGTTCCCCGTTGCTGGATTTCCAAATATTCAAGTTAGGGCTTCCTTTATTATCCGTTAGAGTTACTTAAAAATATACAAACAATACTAGTTTCAATTAAAAATTAAATACAATTGTCAAATTCATATGTTTTGTTATAATAGGTCTAAAAATTAAAATTAATATAAATTTAATTTATTGATACTAAATTTGAGTATTTATTCGGTTTAACTTTTCTAATCACGAATCATGAATTTGTAATCAAATTGAAAAACAATGTATGATTCAAAATACCTGCAAAAGGTTCCCAAGTCATGAGATAATTATCTAACGGGGAAAACTTGATGGAACTGACTTTAGGTTTGGGGATATCAGCTATAACTTTCCACGTTTCGCACAGGACAATCCGAACATTGGTTCTGTTTGCCCAGGCGAAGTAGTTTCCGTTCGGGCTGAACAGCATCGCCTTGCACTGTTTGCTGTCATCTTTGGTAAACGCAGATACAGTCTCGTAAATTGGTGGGCCTTGATTTAAGTTGATTCCCATAGAACCACGCACTATAAAAATTAATATTAAATATCACTTCAAAATATAATTAATTTTGTTCAATTTTATTTAAATTGTAATTATAAAATATGAAAAATGTCATTTAAAATACTTTAAACGTTTCTCTAGGATTTCTCCAGGAAAACTCTTTGGTCAAGATAAAAATTATTAATAAAAAACAAAATGTACATAAATAATAAATAAATTTACTTATAATGTATTAAAAATTCTTCAGATATCTCCTAGACATTCTCAGAGTCTTTACATATTAGTACATGAAGAAAAATAATATTTAAAATTCTACCATATTTTCTAGGTTTCTCGGACTATTGGGAACAAACTAAATTAGTAAAATTTGTTAAGTTTTCTGGGAGATATAAATAAGTGTATATTAAATATTTCTAAAACTTGTAATCATTTTTATCTTATTGTGCAATAAAATTTATAGTTTGTTTGCAATAGTTTGCAAAATCTAGATAATATAGTAAAATTTTAAATATTATTTTTCTCAGTATATAATTCATTATGCATATACTTCTTTCCAATTCATCTCATAGTTTTTGTTTAGAATTTAGATTTTGCCATTGTAATTTTGGTTTACTTTTCTTTTTTGTAAATAATTAAACAAAAATTATAAGTAAGTTTAGAGGATCATTGTCTCGTAGAAAGACAAACTTTGCAAATATTTCAAATAACAAATGGCACCACATGATATACTAAGGTATTGTGATACACTTTTTTTTATTCATTGTTGATTTGACTGGAGCTTTCTATCTAAATCAACTTCTCGTCCTCTGAAACTATCCTACATCATAATACTACCTCCACTGAATTTTATTGATGTCTCTCAAATGCAAAATCTATACAAGACTGTCATATACGGTAAAAGGAGTCACTCGACCAGAGCAAAATCTAAATATAATTTATATATATCTGGCGATTTCTTATAATTATTATTTGTAATATATTAAAATATTGTTTCAAGATATGTTATAAGAAAATTTGTTTCTTATTGATGCATATCTTATTTTTCATTGATAATAATAATTCACAGACTGACCATGAATTTTTGCAAACTGGTGTATATCAATAGTATAAAATGAAATAAAAAAATAAAATTTGATATATTTGAATCAGTATTTTCATTTGAATGCAATCAATTAATGCGAATATATAAAATTAAATAAACGGTATTGAAACGACATAACACATAGTAAACAAAAATATTTAGAGCATGACACCACCAAAACAGAGGAAGGAGACCAAGATGGAGAAGTATAAGAGGAAAAAGAAAAATTGCAAACGTGCAATATAGTCCTAGTCTTAGATGTATGCAATTTTTGAAATTCTACCGGGAGAAACGTGCAACATAGGGTAATCGGCGTGCCGTGAAAAATAGGCCGCCGCATTGCGCGGGTTAGTTTCGTTTGAATTGAGTGGATTTTTTTCGCAATTTAATTACCGTTCAAAAAAATCTGTTCGGGGTATTTCTTTTTTAGTATTTCAGGGTGTCGTTCGTGCAATAATTCGTTTTTAATTGCTTACCAGCTACGCACGGGATGGTTAACGCCATTTTACTTCTGAGTCTCCATGTGCTGTGTGCTGCTGCGGAACTTGATCGAACCAATGGAACTGAATAACTGATCAAGTCATCAGCGCCGCGACGACGGTTAAAAGAAATGCATTTAATCGGCGCATTTTGAATCTATGAAAATACTGAAGGTAGCATTTATTAGAAATGCTAAAACTTTTTAAATTTGTTGATTTATATTAAATTTTGCAAACTTCAGATGATTTCTTAAATTTTGTTTCAAAGCTTTAAATATATAATATTCCTTTTTTCATTGTAAAATAAAACGATAAAGTGACATTTTCAGAATATCCTCTTATAACTATAGTTTTTTAACTCTGGTTATCTTATCTTATAAAATTCTTTATGTTTTAGTTGTTCAAATAATGCATTGATGATGCAAAAAGCGCTGAAAAAGGTCGAGTTTTTTTGAAAAAGTCTGATTGTTCATTGCAGTGCATTTTAATAAATCATAATTAATAATAAAATATAGTCCCCTCATAATCATATATAGTTCTTAAATATATATATAGATTTACATATACAATATTTATGTAAAATTTGTGTAAATATTACAAAATTTTACATTTTATTTATTTAATGATAAATTTAATAATAACTCATTAACTGCTATTTAAAAAATCAATAAAATCAATAAATCAATAAAAAATAAAATTTTAATAAAAAAGTTGAAAATTAAAAAATAAATGTTGGTTAATTGCTATCGTAATCATATACGATGTACATTATTTTCATTTATAAATTATTATTGACACAATAAAACTGCAGAGATCAACACACATATAGTATATATATAATAAGTATGCCATTCTGGTTGGTTGAAATTACAGATGGAACATATATGTCATCCATCAGATACATTTCATGTAAGAACTATTTTTAAATATTTGTCCTCGTATATATCTATATATTACTAATCTCTTAATTGTAAAAACATTATTATAAATTTATGAGTATTTAAGTGTTTTGTCTGTAGCTATTCCAAGGTTTCTGCTCTGTAAAATTAAAAATATTTTGATGCTCCAAAGCATCTTTCAAGTGGGATATTTCAAAATATTCTACTTAAAAATATAAAAAATATTCTAATTTAAAAAATTAATTAAGTGAAATTTATTAAATTTTTGTTGTAAAAGACACGACAGATGTATATTATTTCATTCAAAGATTTAGTTAAATGTAAAATAAAACAAAAATCAAAATATATAATAAATAAATCAGAAATATTAACATAGTTAATAGTATTTTAACGTCTGTATATATAATATTTAAATAATTAATGACCTTTAACCAGAATAAAATTTGTTTTTTTCAAATAAATTTTTATTCACATTTTTATTTATTTCAAATTTTGACATTTTGGCACAGTCATCTGAAAGATGACTAATTAGTAATAGTTAAATAAAAGTTTTTTTGAAAAAAAACAAATTTTAGTCTGGTTAAAGAGATTGTTCATTATTCAAATATTAATATAGTTATTCAAAAATATTACTTTATTAAAACAATAATATTTGTATATATTATTTTAATATGTGAATGTTTTCGGATCACTAATTGAAATGTAATTTTTATATTGATTTTTTTCTTAGATAGTAGAGGGCATAATGAAAATAATAATAATTAGTTGTTGATTATGTTTATTAAAACATTAATTTATTTATAATAAAATAGAGAAAATCTATTTAGATTAAAAATTTATATATATTATATATAATATATAAATATTTATTTATATATTATAATTATTATAATAGAGTATAAAAAAAGAAAATTTAGTTACATATACATAATACAAATTTTGATATCTTTTGAGGTGAAATGAAAAACAATTTCTCCGACTTGTAACACTTTCACTAACTTTTATCATAACTTTCTAATTTATTATATTTTCTTTGGATTTATAACTTAATTTTGAATATGTCTTTTCACGTAGAAAATATTTTTCAAATATATTTGCATCATTCAAAAAAAATGTTAGATAATTAAAAAAGATAAGCACAATTAAATGGAAAATAACAAATATATATATATATATATATATATATATATATATATATATATATATTATTATATATATATATATATTATTATAATATATATATATATATATATATAAATTACTATTTTAAATTCTTTATTAGATAACAAATAGATCTTAATCAGACAGTTGCATCGCTTATACATTTCGTCGAATATAAGAATAATAACAATTAATTCTTCATTAATCGAAATGGGAATGCGGGTCTATTATCAAAATATAAAATATTTTCTTCAATGACTAAACTCATCGAAAAATCAATACTATTAAATCATTAACTCTTCTACAACGATAAAATATTAATTGACCGAAAAAAAAGCGGAATTTTCACTTTTTATACGCGTCGAATTTTGAAATTAATGAGTAATCCGGCATCGTTTGCATCACATCATTTAAAGTGGTATACATGTGCACTTAAGTCTTCAAAACAGTCGCCTCAGGTTTGGCTCGGACTCGTGTTATGGCCACTTCTTGTTTTAGGTAAAGTCTCGATTTAAAATTGGGCGCGTGGACGTCCAAAGTGAGAGAATTGTGGCAGTGACTTGTTCGACGATAGAAAATCCCTTTGCTCCAAAAAGCGTGATTTTAGTGCTCCAAAGAGTGTGTTCTTCAATGTCAAATGACTTTCGAGGTTATAACAGTCGTCGCGATATACAGCCACCAGTATAATTTATTAAGTAAATTCTAACAGATCAATTGGCCTGACAGTCTCGCGATAATTTGTCCGGATAAAAATGATTTTCAAACGTCATTTAAAATTTAAAAGAATTTATCCTCGGCACGCTGTCAAAATGACAGCTACTTATTTGTTATCATTGTTATGACCTACGTGCTATAAATCTCTACTACGTGTCAAAATATAGCATTTAAATTCAATTAAACTTCCATAATCTACCATTAATTAAAAATCACAAATGTGTAAAAATGACACATTTTTTCATAGTATGACGTTATTGACTGAATATTGGATTTAATATTGGAGTAAAATTTTAGTTAATATTATGGAGTGTTTAGTTAAAATTATTAAAAGAAAATTAGAAACTCTAAAATGATCATTGAAATTAGTCAAGTTTACTTGATTTTCAATTTAGTTTGTTGAAGAATATTTTTTCGTTGTAATTTAATAAAGAAATTATTCGTGCTGCATTTGCATGAAAATGAAGTTGCTTCATTTTTTTAGCAATGTTGACGAGTATGGATTCGAGAGACCACAAGACTTTAATTATGAGTCCTACGAGGAATTTATGTCACAATACTTGAATGTTCTCGCAAGAAGAGCCAAAAAATGGTCGGATATCATTGGCGAGGGTAAATCCCTTCGCAGAAGTCTTACTGTAAAGAGATATGTCAGGAAAGGCATTCCTGGAATGTACAGAGGAAAGGTAAATACTTCGTTAATAAGTAGAATAACTTAAAAACGAATGTCATATTAGTGATTGGATGAAGTAATTGAAGATCTTTACCTGATATTTTACATTATATCTTTTTTAAAGACTCTTAACATTTGAAACAATACATTTTCAACATTATCATTTTTTTGTTTAGATATTTGTATTTAAAATAATTTTACATTATACCGTCTTAAATTCAAATAGGTGCAAACAATAATTACTTGAATACATAATATAATTTAAATTATGCGACGATTATTATTATTTCTAAAATAACTTATCATTATATTTTTGTTTATCATCTCCAAATTAATGTTCTATTATAAAAAATATTGTTTGCAATATACAAATAATAAAAATCACTTAATAAATAATACGAAACTAATAGATTTTTTGCTAATTTGGTAGTGTTAATAAAATGTGAATGATGAAATAGAAATTCGATAATATAGAATTTCGATGTTTTGGGAGTGGTGATAAAGTGATTTTTCGATAAAATGTCTACAGCCTAGATTTTTATTGTAAAGCTTAACAAAAATATATAAATAAATATTCATTTTTTCAGGTATGGTTATCTGTTAGTGGAGCAAAAGAAATGAGAAATGAAATGCCAGATTTATATCAAAAGCTCCTCGATGGGCCTCATAATACCAACGTTGCAGAAGATATTAAAATGGACCTTCCCAGAACATTTCCCGATAACATTTTTTTCAATAACATTGAAAATCAACAACATCAATTGTATAATATTTTATTAGCTTTTGCACATCACAACCAAGCAGTAGGATACTGTCAGGTTTGTTCAGTAAATTTATATTCATGTATAAAGTGTATCTGTATTCACTCGTGTAAAAAATAAAAACATTTGCAAAAATGACTTTAATTGTGTGTGACTTTGTGTTTTAAATTTTGTTTTATTATAGGGCTTAAATTATATAGCAGGATTGTTACTCTTGGTGACTAAAAATGAAGAATATGCTTTCTGGTTGTTGAAAGTTTTGATAGAAAAAATTTTGCCTGATTATTATACTCCAAAAATGGAAGGATTACTCACTGATATTGATGTTCTGGCAAAATTAGTGAGGTTTGAGCATTATAAAATAATTTTTATTCTATATATATTTAAAACTTAAATAATTATGAAATTTCATATCTTTTAATATTCTTTATAGAATAAAGATGCCCGACGTTCATGATCATGTTACAAATTTAGGACTTCCCTGGGCAGTGATATCAACAAAATGGTTTATTTGCCTTTTTGCCGAAGTTTTACCCATTGAGGTTTTTATATATTTTAGATATCAACCATTTGAATGCCATTTGATGGAATTATTAAATATAGAACTTATGAACTTTTAAATAAAAATTTCTTTCAGACAACTTTACGAATATGGGATTGCTTATTTTATGAAGGAAATAAGATTGTTTTCCGAGTTGCGTTAACTCTTATAAAATTGAACAAAGAAAGTTTATTGGCCTGTCAAGAGTTTTCCGAATTAGCCGAGTGTTTCAAAGGAATCACGAAAGATAGCATTGTACTCCAATGCCACAAATTTATGCAAGTACGCGCGTTTCATTGATACAAATTATTTTGACGCGTGAGATAGTATACATTTTTAACCATTAAAGAGATGAGAAAGAAATCAATGATAAAAATATTTTTTCAGATATATTATAAGAATAAATTGTCAATCTTCCAACTATTTATATTCAAATCAGCACGCAATTTTATTGTTAAATAAGGCTGAAATACTATAAAGATTAATAATTTGTTTTATTTCAGAGTATTTTTAAAGTTCCTGGATCATTATCAACGAATACCATAACAAAATTACGTATACAAGTTGCACAAGAACGTACAGAACAAAAAAATAATAAGTTAGGTCGGTAGTATTAGATTAATCCAAAATACTTTAAACACGTATACTGATAAACTTCTAGTCAATAAGACAGCTTCACTGCTAATTCCTGGAAAGTGTTTCCTTCGAAAATTATAAAAATATCAATATTATCAACAAAAACTAATTGAGCAACTTATTCGTCAATTACTATGTATATAAAGAACAGAACGAATTTATTGCTGTCAATAATGTCCATGAGAACAATTTTTAAGAATTTAGTATAACTATTGTTATATTTCAAAGTATAATGGAAGTTGCATTTGTTCCATTTCAAGTTTACCTTTAATGACAATAATTTTATTAAAATGACATTTGATTTATCTGTTAACCTATCTGAATAGAGTTCACGAAGTTTTTAATATTTCATAGCAATTGAAATAAACAAAGTCATTCGCTGTTAAAAAATATGATAGTAAATGCAGGAATGGAAAACGACGTCGCAGATTTAATGAAGAGTTCACATTGCTTATAATTGCGTTATTGATTTACAGTATTAAACAGGGCTCTAAATAATTATAGTCGAAAAAAAAAGATAAGCAATTAATAACTGAAAATAATATATAATATAATTAAAATTATTAATGATTATATTTGGCAATGCATAAATTCCCATTTAAAAAATGTAAACCATTTAGTTAAATATTATAAAACTACATACATTTCACTCTCACCTATTTTTCTTTTTCCAGTTGTACGGTGCTTTATTCTGATTTGTCAATATAGATTACTCAATATTCACAATTTCATTATTTAATTTCAATAATAATATGTATATAATCTTACTATCTTTTCATTTGTCCATGATTGGACAATATTAGAGGAAAATATCAGAAAGAATAAGTGAATGTGAAAAATAAGTGAGAGAGAGCAGTATAATTTTATATTTTAATCATATTTAAAAAATTCGTATGACTATTACTTTGTAGTATTAAATTTAATATACATAATTATATATTAAATTTATATATACGTATATATTATAATTATATACGTATACATTTTTACAATTTACATTTTATTACGGCGTTAATTGTATTCATATTCCGAATACAGATGACTGTATACGGATGCCCTTGTCAATAAAGATATTCTTTAAAGCTTTCACACGAATAGACAGAATGCCTGCATAATTACAGATTAGGATTTATGTTATATTTATCGTTAAATACATGAATATGTTAACAATATTTAAAACATGATTAAGTTAACTAAAAAATATTCCTTGATTGATTATTGCGAACATTTTAATAAGTATTTGATATTTATATCTCATGTGTTATGAGTCTTAAGTATTATTACAACAAATAAACCAAATAAGAATAGATGAATTTAAACATTTTACTATAATTTGAGGATGCGAAACGTCTGGTTTTAAGGAATTAGTGATCTTTTAATTTGTCCGAGAAAAGAGTTGGATTATGTATTTTGATGAGACTTGCATTCATCAGTAAGAACAGCAAACAAATTGTTGAAAGAATTTATAATGGCAAAATAGTTTGTGTTTCTTTCAACAAAATAATTAGTCTTATTCTTCCACTCTTAGTAAAGAATGCAAATCTCATTGAAATGATGTATCTTAGTTCGTTTATCATAAAAATTGAAAAGCCAGTAAATCCATGCACTTAGACGTTTCAAAGAATCATCCTTTTAAAGAATGCACCCAATAATAACTTAAAAACAGAACAAGATATCTCACTTTGAGCTCTGCATTAAACTGAATGCTCAAATAATTTTGAACAATTTTAAAAGTATTAAGAAAACCCGAATGTTCACTTTTATTTATTGTAAGATGATTCATTACATCAAGAAACATAATAAAATAATTTTTGTAAAACAATCGCTTTACTCTTTTCCTTATTTTACATTATTCCATAATATATATAAACGAATGGTTATTCTAATTAAATTGTATATAATTATATACATTTGCATTAAAAAGTTTCTTAAGTAAAATATTATATTCTATGTTCTTTTTACAAGAGAATTCATTAATACAAATTATATTTGTAAATAATATTCTGTATATTTACTTTGAAAATTTGCGTATGTATAATAATAATTTATTTAAAAATGAATTTACTAAATTACTTTTCAAGCATGTCTTTAGCTTCATTTATTTTTGCAGCAATGTAAGGTGATCCACCACGATCGGGATGATTTGCCACCATGACCTTTTTAAACTGTTCCTTGATTTTACTTTTGTTTGCTGTTGGAGACACTCCTAAGATTAAACTGGCCTCTCGCTTTGTCATTTTTTGTTCAAAGCCTCCTTTATAGTACTTACTTTTTGCTAAAGACTACAAATTTTAGAAATTTATTATTTACATATTTTTTATTACTTTATATTTCATTAATAATGTAACTATATTTTTAACATTAAAATGACAACAAATGCTAGGTATATTTAAAATATAACATTAAAATGTATATATAATAGTGTAAAGAATATTCTTTGCTTAAAAATCTATAACGTAAAC
>JABFPK010001126.1:0-12520 GCA_022817445.1 Habroteleia sp. ZL-2020
AAAAAAAAATATTTTCCCAGAGTGAAAGAATCGTCTGATTATTTCAAACTAAATTTTTATGTTTTCATAAGAAATATATTTACAATAACCCTAATCTAGTAAATAACGCTTGAACTATCACCTTAATCGACTTTAAACTTTGCACGATGACGTCATTTTATTTAAAAATTTAAACCTTTTTTTCTACTATTGGAACCAGGGGCTCGAAATTAGTATAATTGGATAGCTTTTGAGAAAATATTAGTCAGATTTTCTTTTTTTCCTGATTTAGATAAGTAGTTAAAGAAATATTTAACTGTTTGTTTAGACAGATTTTATTAATGTTTAATTTGAAGTTTTCATTAAAAGTTACCGTATCCGAGTGGTTAAAGTTTCGGCAACCTACGCGAGGCAACCTTCGCTAGGATTCGAACTCGAGATAGTCCCCCCGGACTCTAGGACTCACTGAAGCAGCGTGCGTTTTTTTCGAAGACCGTATAATATTTATATGTTAAATTGCATTTCAAATTGTTCAAATGAGGGGCATTTTTTTAATTTACAACTTATAAACAAATTGAAAAAGACTTCAAGAGATATAAGACTCTTCTACAATTTCCCAAAATTTCGGGTAATTTGGCCTGAACTAACTCCTCGAAAAATTGGGTTATACGAAGGCATGTTTTGAAGTTAAAAATGGAGTTTGAAGTTTGAAAGCCTCCACGGGATTACATCGAAGAATTGGTTAAAAAAATGTATGTGGTTCGGAAGGGCATTTTGTTGGTTTCAAAACGCATAAACAATAATGCATTTTGCATCCAACATAGCTAAGTTATGGCGTTTTAAAAACACCATGATTTTTCATAGTTTTTCGTGATAGATAATATATAAGCTGCAAGCTCAATTATTTGTAACGAATAATATGCATTTTATGCAATTTAATGCTAAAAACATTTGATTAAGTTCTTTTGAGTTTCAAACTGATTAAAGCAGTATACAGTTGATAGGAAATCACTTGGGAAATACGAGAGGTAAACTATGCATTAATTCGTCATAATTCAGCCATTTTGCATGCAAACTGTATGATTTTTTATGCGTTTTGAAGGCAACAAAATAGATCTTGGCCTTTAAATAGATCAGGCCAAATTACCCGAAATTTTGGGAAATTATAGAAAAGTCTTATATCTTTAGACAACTTTTTCAATTTGTTTATAAGTTCATCATTTGAAAATCACCTATTTTATAATGCTGCCAAAGTGGTGCATTTTTTATTTTGCTTAGTATATGTAAAAACAATAAATACATAAGAATAATGGAGACAATGGTAGCTTACTACGTAGGTTCGATGTTGGCATGTAACGTTGGCGAGGTGTCATTTGCCAACCTTCGCGCCACCAAGTTTTTACGATGTGATTCACGTAATAGCTGTATAGCTTTTAATGTGACTAGTATAATTTATCCACTTCAAGATAAGGAGTTTTTATGTGTTACAATGATCAGTAATTGATTTAATACGTAATTGTAGATAAAACTTTGAATGACATATGTTTATAATTTAATTGTATTTATAATTCGTTTAAATTAGTAATGGATAATTATTTCTTTTTTAGGGAAAATCGTGTTTGACAAAACAGCTTACAGTAGAAACCAAGTGGCATCGACTTTCTTGCTCCGAAGTTGCACAATTATTAACAAATCATATTGTTAATTATTCAATTGCTAATAATATCATAAAAATAAGGTAATAAAGATCATTCAAAATTGTCCTTATTAGATTATATTTAATTGAAATTAAATTCATTTCATTGATAGAAAAAATGATGTGCATTTTTTTATAATTTCCCTTATAATTCCCTATAATTTTGAAACTAAAATGTGCCTACACAGGTAAAAATAGATATTTTAATTTGAAAATATTACTTTAAATTTAAATTATATAAAAATTAATTTTAATTTTAAAAAATTAAATATAACTCGAACTTGCATTAAACAAAAAATACAATTTCTAATCTCTTATTTTGGCTTTAAGAAATAAAACAAAAGTTTAACTTCGTTTGAAGCCAAACAACAAATGACGATAAAAAAAATTATTTGATCAAAAACATTCAATTTAATCATTAAATGCTCCAAAGCGATTAAATTCTGCGCTCAAATATAGCATAAAGCTGATTGGTTCTATAATTAAATAAACGAGCCTCTAATAAAAACGTATCTAAGTAAATATATGTATCTCTTAATATTACCAATGCGAATATCTATACTAATGGTGAACAAAGTTGTTTACAACAAATTCTTATTAAATTAAAATTTAATTACAAATTTTTTATCATCGTTATATCACATATAGCAATATGCAAATTACTGTACTAAAAATAATGCTTTATCAAATTGCACCTATACATTTAAAAAAAAAATTTCAAAAGGGTACCCATTGATCGAAATTCATGCCAGAATCAAAATTATACGTCCGACGGTTGAATGAACTAACGAAACGACATCACACACAACAAAAACAAAACATAAATACACAAAAAACTTGTGGGAAAGGTCGTCAAACGATGTGGGGCTTGTGTGCGGAACTATGTGGCGCGGGGTTTTAGAAAAGACGCTGGAAAAATGTAAACTGGTATACAGTTATTTCAGGTGTGCTTCTCGCATAATACTCGAGCTGCAAGGTGGGGTGAAAAGAGAGGAAGGATTCGAAGTTCACTGATAATGTTGACTCAGCGCGACACGACTGTTTGGCCGCTATTCTCTCAGCAGTTATTTCAGGTGTTACAAAAGGAATCATATTTTTGTCAACAAGGTTTTATGTATGTGAATGCCCTGGCTTTTGAAACCGGCGAATCACAACTTCATCGTCTAATTTATTCGGTTACACGTGGAGCCAGCGCATTGCTCCAGCAATCCAAAATATTCAATTTTCAAACTAGTGTAAAGAATAAACACAAAGAGAGCAAAGAGAGAGGAAGAGAGAGAGGTCACTGAATAGCGATAAGTAGAGATGATAATAAAAACAAAACAAAAATAGATACATCAATTTCGCAGAAAATATAGCACGTTCACCGCTTATCGCTGAGTCAGTAAGTGCATAAGGCCGATAAGACCGAACTATAATTGTGTTTAAATAAAGGGGAACGAAATAGTAACCAATCGATCGTTCGATGCAAAAGTGACGCGTGAATAATGCAGTCCGATCGGTCCTTAGTCTGCGCGCTGCGGGCAGGTGGAGTTAGGAAGGTGGAAGGTCGGGCGAAAACCGAATCAATTCGTGAGGTTGCGGCGTTTAATAATGTAGACGGAGGTTGCGTCTTATGCGTTGTTCCGCCACTTCGCAGTCCTTCTTGATGAGATTTGCGAGCGAGACGACATTCGCGACATCTATCATTCAGGAATAAACTGGATCGGGTGTCGGAGTCAACTTGTTGTGGATTCGTTGATTATGTTTCTTCGGAAGGGCTTTTGCCGTTAATTTGGCTATTCGATTCAAATTTCAAGCTATTCAACATTGGATGTGGAAAATTGATGCATTTAATCAAGAATTGATCGTATTTTTAATGTACAGGGGAAGGCTAAGTCTGGAAGGGAGTTCTAAGAAGCTCAACGTACTCCACTTAGACAACCGTCTCATTTAGGGAGTTTTAATCTTTTACTCAAAGTTATACTACATCATCTGCTAATTGTAAAACAACTGAATAATATGCATAAACAATCTCAATATTCTCACTCGCAATCTCTTTGACAACATTTAGTGAACACGAAAAAAAACTTTTAGTCTTCTACATGGAAATTAGCCTTTATATTTTAGCGAGCAAGGTCTAAAAATTACGTCATTTATTAAATTTGCCGCTGTGGAACAAATTTGTTGGTTATGAAAAATCGTTACAGGTTAGGGGGTCAAATTCTTTTGTCAAATAGAATTAAAAAAAAAAGTGCCAAAGATCGAGCATGGAAACAAATCGTTAGAAAACAAGTGGGAAGTGCAGTGCATTTGGCCATCACCTGCGGCGCTCCTGCAAAGGTGAAGCCGAAAAAGGGGTACGCAGGACGAAACTCAGCGGGACCGGTGAGAATTCGCTCGTTCCTGTTTGCGATCTCTTTATTCGCGCTCCCCACCGCGACTTAAAAAGGATCCTCGTGAATACTTTGATTCTTCCGCGGGAAATCCCCTCTGGCTGAAACTTCTAGCTTCTCAAAGCGAGCGCGTTTGGCAAGACATAAAGCCCGACTTATATAATTCGATCAACCAGCGAAATAAAATATGTATCTTTATTTCTATTTTCAGCCAAACCACCGCGAAGAACGAACGTTATTAATAGGGTCATCGACTGGTTCAAGGTCGCACGTCCAGTCTTCCCAAACTGGGTCGCGAACCGGGAAGTCGCGTCGCTCCGCCCTGCAAATTCCCGGATGCCTTTCGCCAATGGACCGCGAAAAATTCGAAAACAGATTCACAAACCAACGCCCCCCCTCCATCCGAGACCAAATTCTTTGAAACATCAACATAAAGCATGGACTATGAACTACGACTTGATTCACTATGAAAATAATTCACACGGTATACGTTTTTACGACTCTTTTTGGTGGAATTCGCAATTTTATGTGCGCCGGCTCTATGTAAATAGGGCCTCGCTGTGTATCCGAACAGGAGCGACGCGATATTCCAAGGTCGCCCCATAAAACATTTGTTTCGTTGGCCGGGTGAGGCAGTTGGAATTGAATTTGAAATCAAACGGATCAAGTTTATGGCAGCGATGTCGCTGGCGCCTTGGAGCGCCTTCGAGTTCTTCAAGCAGCACCGCCATCTGTTCGAGATGGTTTGCGGTGCGGTGATTCGAAATTAAAGGTTATTCTGGGTTATTATTCCGGAGCTACGCGTTGTGGAAGCGCCAACGGGCTGACTCACCTGATCTCTGGTCTGCTGATCCGGGGCATAGGGGGTGTCTCCGTTGGGGGTCGTCGATGCGGAGGGTCGCTGAGACGTTGACAAGTTTATCGCACCGTCTCCGTCCGTGTCATGATCCATCATGCCATCGTCCTGAAATCACAGCACACGCACATGACTTAACAACCCCTGGTCTCTCGCGCCACAACTCGTACACCGGCAAAATCGGCAGCGGAACTAAACAACGATCCGGGCGATTTTTGCGCGGGTCACGTGACCGATGAGTCTAAACAAATTGGCATTATTGTTATTATTTTTGGACAAATTTGCCGGGCCAAGTCTGCGCGCGACGACGCAATGCCGAGGACTAAACACTATGAGTGGCGACCGAGCGTCCCGAGCGTTCGACGGGGCTGTTGCTTATTGTGTAAATATAAACAAATAACGCCGGGACCAACCAACAGGCCTGCTCCGAGCCCTCCCCGGCCCGTCCTCGACCGCCTTGTCTCATCTCTCGCACTACCGACCGCTTCCTCCTCTTTCTTTTTCACAACTTCCCCCACCCCGACTACGTGCCCCGCAGTAACGCGAGCACTTACGCCAATGCATCATAGCGCGCGTTTAGTTCCAGTTAGTTCTTGGTCCGCTCGTTTGTCCGCGCCCGCACCGTCGTTGTGTGCGATTCTAATTTCAACCGGATTCGTTCCGCCGCCGATCTTGACACTCCGCTGACCTTGGACCACCATCAAGGTCCGGGACTTTGGGTCAGCGATACCTTCCACGCAACTGTGCCGGTTCACATTTTTTTAGCTTCTGCTTAATTGCCATTTTCTGACACCCCTTCCTGCCTACCGATTATTTTTGTATGCTCTACTCGCACGCAGTGATGGTTTTGGACATTTACATGTTTTGGTACACGCGTGACTGGTTCGGTAACTCGTTTCGCCTAATCTATTCCAATATCTCGGATTTAATTGAAATAAATTGGCGAATTAAATTTAATTAGCTTAGGAATGTTGTTCTTAACGTTAGAACGATACAAAGTTAACGATATAATATCGGCTCGAAATCAAATTGAGGATGACTTTAAGATGTCGTTTTCTTTTTTGCACGCTTTCAAAATAACCACCGAAAAATTCTAGTTGCGGACAGTTTTTAATCTGCAAACGGTACACGTTGAAATTACTTTCTACATTTTTGTACCGGTTTTAATTGAATTAGTTGACAAATTAAATTTCGCGTCACAGGTGTGTGTTGAGAGCTTAGGCTACAAGTTGCGAGTCTCGCGTACGAATTTTAGTTTCATCTTTATCAGACTCCAATATAGAAAGTAGAAAAATCTTCAGTTCAGACTAGTCGCACCGATAAAAGTTTGCTTTAGTTGTAACTACGGTCAAAATGGGAACTTTAACATGTAAACCAGTAATCATTTTTTTAAGCAAATCGAAATAAATCGGCCAAACAATGCTAAACAAAAGCTGTTACATTATTTCTGGTTTAACGTAATTTTTTTAAATCCTCTAAAAAATTGCGTTAAATCAGTTCCTAAGATAACAAGAGGGCAGTTTACTGAAGAAATTTCATTTTTTTTGTTAAAAATTCTTGAAAAATACCTCCGCTCGCACTCGTCCAAGTATGATTGAGATTTTCATTTTATCTGTGACTGTTTCGCGGCAAACTACAATCCCATCACGAATCGCGTTCGCAGATAAATAAACAGCTGACCGAAACCGGCGAAACTGTTTCGTGTATAATTTTATTTCTCTAAAACGAGCGCGGTTCACTTGGTGTAATTCGGATCGGTGCGTTCATTCACGTAAAAGGCTGCGAAACGAAAAAAGCAGAACAAATAACAAAAATTACGAAACAAAAATTACACGCGGACGATAAAGCCGCTTCGACGCGCTGCGTTGAATGGCGTTCACGAGACTGATTCTGAATGTGTTACACATTAAACAAAACAAATTTATAGACGTCTTATCAGTTATTAGTTAAAATAATGTCTGTAAAAAACAAATTTATTTTCAAACTACTAATTGCCCATCATGAAGCACGCTAATAACTGGATCATTTTACGTGGAGTATTTCAAAATGTTGCACTTGTAAATAAACACCGTCGGTTCGTCGAAACCGTTACTTGACGTCACAAAATTATCAGCATGTCTTGACGATAACTTTGTATGATTTCACGATTATAATTTTTCGACTTTTATTTAATCGCTGAACAAACATAGCAAACAAACTAACAAATTAATATGCCAAAATAGAAATATGAATTTTGTTATTCTTGTGTGTAACTTAAACATGAAATATTTTAATTCAAACTCTAATGCTATAAATTTTAATATTCATGTAGTTTTTTTTTTATTTCAGTTATTATTAGACTTTGGCCTTGCAAAATAATTTGTAATTATATATCTAATTATGAATTAAACTCTAAATTATGAAATTTCAATTTTAAAATATAACTTCTTCAATTAAGAAACAATTATTTTAAAACGATTTTCAGCTTACTTTGGGGCCAATGTTCTTTTAAGATGCCTCCCTTAAATAAAATTACGCGTGTCTTAAATTTAGTCATTATTTAAAACATTAAGATCATATTTAAATTACTTATTTCTGATACCGATTTTAATTTCAATTAGTTGAATGATTGATGATTTAAATTAATATGTTATTTAAAATGAATCATATTTGTTTGATTTTTAATGATAATAATAATAATTATTATTATAATTATTATTAGTGTTCATATTGAAGAGTATGAAGCCATACCTATTTTTGGAATGAGTAATTTTTCGTTATTAAATCGATTTGCTTTGTTTTTTTAAAATTTTTTTGTTTTACTTTTTGTTTTCTCATAAAGAGGAGGATGAAATGCAGGAAGAAATGAAATAAAAGGAGTTGTATCATATACTTGAACCCGAATACTCGGTACAACTTGAACCGCCAAGCTGAGAATGAACAGACGAGCTAAGAAAAGTGCCTTGGTGTTCGTCGAAACGACATTCGCCCTCCTTCTGACGTAAAAATGCTTCACCGCGATCACCGCGACTCGTCACTCGTTTGATAGATGATTTTTTCAAACCCACCAAATTATTCGAAACGCCAACTAATGAGCCGCAGATAAGATACACGTTCCGAATTAAAAATAGCCCCGGGATATAATTTTAAATGCCTTATTGTGCTTCGATTTAATAAAAATAGTTTAGTTTCGGTGTATTCATTTATTGAATGTTACATATACTATTTTCCGGGCTTCTTTTCCTTCCCGAAGTGGCTTTTTTTAAATTCCTTTAATAGCTCAATTTACTCGCGGAAGAAAGATCAAATATTTAAAAGTGAACATTTTGAATACAACATGGAAATTAAACATGAAATATTGAACATGCAAAAAAGCTTGTTTACCAAAAAATTGTTTTTGTAAAATAAATTAAATTAAAATTGAAGTGCGAGTTTAATTTCTGAAATAAAATGCATCTGTGTTATTATAAAAGTTTAAATTGTAAGTAAATTTTAACTTTAAACTTTAACTGTGACATTTTCGGAGTTTTGTTTTATAAACATTATTTAAACGGGTGAAAAAAGTAATATTTAGTAAGCATATTAATTCGTTATTCTAAAATATCTTAAATCGTAAAATAAAACAAATTTAAAGCAAAATAATTATTTAATCTCGGACTCGAAAAGTATCTTGTGGCAGTGCTCGAGTCTAAACTGCTGGGTCGGCTGAATGGAGTGAATTAAAATAAAAAAGGCAGCGTATTTCTTCCATTGTCGGGTCGAGGCCGCAACGTTATAGCATTCTTACGAGGAAGTGCAATCCAACACCGGTCCTATGACAACAAAACTACGGACAAAAATAGATGCAGCCGGCTTTCTTGGCCGCCATAACCCTATGTACCAAATATGTATTTACTAAATAAACAACGGTTTTCAAAGAACCTGTATACTCCGGCCCGAAAAACATCCGCGGCCGTTTCGGCCCTAACATCTGACGTCGTAATATATAAAAACTAGAAGTGCAAATAATTTTTTCCGTGCGATTCAGCCAAACGAAAAAAAACTCTGACCAAACACCAAGAAATTGACCGATATTAATGTTTTCTACAAACTCAACGAATTGCGTTATCTATTTCATTGTTTCAAAGCCATAAATAAATTGTATCCAACTGTACAATTTCTTCACTCACAAAAGTGTTTTGTTGTGTCAATAAAAATTTGGTTTTCCTAACAAAATAATTTAGTAGAAATATGACCAACCAAATTTTTGGTTCACGCATTTTGTTTGTTCAACAAAAGCATTATCTTAATCAAAATTTTTAGTTGATATACCAAGTCATAGTTGCATATAGTGATAAACACAGACACAGATAAAGTTGTCGTATACACTTTTCTAATTCTACAATTAATTCGAACTCAGAACGCTGCGGCATCAGTCAAACGCTTTAACCACTGGGCTATTGAAAATACATGACGTGTATCGTAATTTAATATTTAATAAATAAATACAAAATTAGAATATATATATAATAAATAAAAAATGCTTAATAAAAATATGTTTTTTAGTGAAAATAAGATATTCAGAAATATAAAATAAAATATTGTATAAATATCAAGAAAATATTAAATATGCGTTCTATTGTTTTTTTAAATGATTTAATATTTACCAATAAATATTTTGTTATGTCAACCAACAAATTTGTTTGGGCCAACTAATTACAGCCAACCAAACTATTTAGTTGCACGTAATAAAATATTTTTCTGATTGTTTTTGAGAAAATCGTTTATAAAATGTGAAAACTCTAGAAAACATTAAAGATAATTTTAAAACGCCTTTTGTTAGTTTCAACCGGACACCAGATGTCGCTCTCAAGAAATATGCAGTCGGACTTAATTTGTTTTGAAATGAAAAAAGCTATTTGAATTGTTGTTTACGTTTCGAACGGCCAATTTGGAGTAGGCAAATGCGAATTGCAGCCGGTTTGCAAATTGTTTACCATCCAGCTGGTGCGAAACTTTTTGTTCCAATTGATTTGCTGCTTGTCGTATCTTGTTACGAGCTAATTATTTCTAGAAGCGTATAGTTGCAGAAATAGCACGATGGACGAATTTCTATACAATTTATTATTATAATGTTTGAATTATTATTATTGTGTTAATGCGTAATATTTCAATTAAAATTCAATTCCGGGATAAATTAAAGCATGGAAAAATTAAATAATTATTATAAAATTAACACTTAGACTTTTATTGTTTTTCACGATTATTATTGTACAAGTACGAAAATCGTTATGCTATAATTAGCTATTTATAAATAAAATACACTAAACGAACATTCAGTTATCAATTCCCATAAATAATTTACATTTGCTAACAAAGTTCAATTTTTTTTGTTAAAAAAAATTAGAGATTTTTCCTACTTACCTGTCGACACAAGCAATATTTGTTTTATCCCAGGCCATTATCTTAATCTGTCAATTGACTTATCGTTAATTCTTCAATAAAAAGTTTCTTTTTCTATTTTTAATTTGAATTATAAATTAGTAAGAGATATTCAGACATTAAAATTTTTTTGGCGAGAAAAGTATACCGGCATTGAGCGTAGCAGATTGGCACTGAGATTTTTGAATCGCGATGATGTTTGTTTATTTTTTGATTTCTTATATATATATATATATATATATATATATTATAAATTAATGATAATTCTTAAAAAAACATTGCGTTTTACAATATTTAATTTAATATAAGACATATTAGTTGATTGTTGAGCTTGAAGAACTTTATCAGCTGACATTCGTTTGTTATTATTTTAAACATAAGTGGATTGAAATATGATGAAATTGATGTTTTATATATATTTTTATGTGTAATACATAAAAATTGCATAAGAGCTCATGAAATATATAAAAAAATATGTCGACAAATAATGCAATATCTCCAATTTTATTTTCTTTATCCAATACAATTTTATTTATTTATAGTACAACCCGATTCAATTACAAATAATATCGATTATTCAATAATTTAGTTTTCTTAATCATCATTTGTATGACTTAAATATATTATACCTTTGAAACGAATAATTTTATCCGTATGAGTTTTTATCTAAATTGTGTAATTTATCAACATTTTGAAGTTAACAATTGTACAATTTACTTAGTTAATTACTTTTAAACAATATTTACGCATTTTATGATATGAACGTTTAATTTGGTATAAAATAAAATGCACAACGTTATTAAAGATTAGTGTCAAAAATAATAATTTATGGATTAAAAGTTGAATTGTATAATTTAAAAATGTTTGATACTTAAAATCAATGAAAAATAATTGTTACAATTTAGGTTTATTTCTCTTTCTATTTTTAAGCATCATTACTTTTTTTAGGAATTATGAAATCTGGATGAAAAAAGTAATTCAAAATCTTGTCAATAATATAAATTGAAAACGAAACAAAATTATTTTTAATATTAATAATAAAAAGTAAAAATTTAAAATTCTTAATGTTTAATTTAATAAAGAAATGGGCGTTTTATAGACTTAAACATTTTAATAACTATATTAGAGGTTTTATTAATAAATAATTAACAATAACTATTTTGTTCAAAACATGATCATAAGTAAAATTTTAATATTTTAAAATAATATTTTTATTAAATGTTTTGTTAGTGTACTTATTGTTTATAATTTCTTCTATAAAATAATTATTATAATTTCATCTATAAAATAACGTAAAAGTGATATTTGCTGCTCTTTTTAAAATAAATTAAATATACAAATACAGAAAATATTTAGAAAACGTTCTGAGTTTGTTATCTGAAACCACAGTCTCGTTCGTAAAACTATTTTAAAACGCTTTCACTATATGCTCAAGTCTAAAGAAAAATTAGGTTATTGTTTTTTGTACTCTAAAAAAGTTCGACAACTTTTAATTATTTAATAATTTCTAAAATTTCAAACAAATATTCCAAGCACATTTGTCACTCGAATAAAGTTGAATTAGTAAAATATTATTTCAAAGCATCTTAACAAAATTTCAGAAACAAAACATCGCTTTGCAAAAATGCGCTCATTTTTTGTCATTAAAGTAGCGACTAAATGTTGTAAAAAAAACGGAAAAGTGCGTATGCATAAAACAATAAACTGAAGTCTGTTGCGGAATTTGAGATAATCTGCTAATCGTTGATTTTTTTCGCGGGCGTGTGTCGTCCTACAAAAAGGATTAGCGAAATTTGGAGTGGGCCGAGTTGGCGGAACGAGGATCGGTTGTTAGGTAAAACAGCGGGGAAAAAGCGAGCTCTCCTCGGCGGCGAGAAATAAGGATAATACGGGTAATTTGGTATGAAAAGGACAAGGACGTATTAGACTCGCAAGCAGATAAACCGAAGCTCGGCCGGCCTCTCTAAATAATAAACGAGAGGATTTAGCCGGTGGCGCGCGCTACGTAAAAATACTCGAATCTGAGAAATTAGCGAGGCAGCGGGTTGTCGTTCGGCGGGCCAGGAAAAAAGGGCTCCTAAAAGGGTTGAATTAATGTCGCGATAAATATATGATTTAAGGTGGAAACGTTTGCAACTCGGGCTAATTTTTTATCTCGAGACCGCGTTCGCCGGAAAGGCTTTTTGCCTGGAGAAAAGAGGACGAACTGGGAGG
>JABFPK010001127.1:0-12516 GCA_022817445.1 Habroteleia sp. ZL-2020
TAAATTCGTAAAACCAGTTTAAAAAAAATATCATCCTGTAGAGCTGAAAAAACTAAACATTTTCACACTTTTCTTTATTTTGTACGATGTTCCAATAAACAATAAAAAAATAAAAACTATATTTTTTTGACCCATTTTTTTTCAATTAAAATCTGGCGTTTTATAAAATTGAAATCGCGATATATCATTCAATTATAGGGCAAACCACTTGCTTCTTTCTGAAAAATAAAGTAGAGACTTCATTGATACTGATAAACTTAAATTTGTTCATAAAATTAAATAAAATGTTAATGCAAATTTAATGTGAAATAAAAACACGTTTTGTTTACTTTCTATTTTGTTTAGTTTCTTAATTTTGTTTGACGAAATTTTTATTTAGAAAAGGAAACGATGCGTGCGGGAGAGAACATGTAGGTGTGCACCATACGCTCGCAAGGCTGTCCGACAAACGCAATGAATTGATGAGTTGCTCGGTAAGCATAAAGCGCTCTGCCTAACCAACTATATGAAGTTGCCATAAAATCCTCCAGATGGAGATACATCCGTGGGAGTCCCAGGCGGGATAATCTGGCAGCACTGATTATAACGCGATGACTACATTTCTTTTAGAATGAATTGTAGGTTTAGGCATGTGCTGCCATCTATAACATTGGGTTTCAAGTGTGTTCAAAAAATAAGTAACAAAAAATAATCTGCTCCCTTAAAATGTAATTGCAATAAAAAAGTATGTTTAAAAGTATCATAATTAGATATCAAATAACGACACTTTTTCATTCGAATTTATTTATTCACAGAATTTCAAAATTCGTACGGCAGTGGGTGTAGTAGGAAGTACAATTTCCTGTATTTCGGCGACCTTGCAATCTGATTGCTGTCAATTGTGAAGAGTGAAACGCAGCAATTACGAGATTCTCGTGTTTAAAATTAATTTTCGCAACGAAATCAAACTAAAAAGATTTGATTTACGACTGAGAGTATTAAATACTTATAATTAATCGGTAAGCGGAGTAAAGTCGTTTTTTAACCGCCATAATCTGCAAAACAAACATCTCAACGAGGAAATAAAACATCGATAATCGTATAAAAATATATTTAACTACTTTGTATTCTTATGAAAAACAATTCTCATTAGTTAATTGATTGTTACATAATGTCACAATTAAATTCTTGCGTAAATCTGCATGTGTCTGAAAATGAAATCAGAGAAATTGTGCAAAAAGCAAAGGATTGGGCTCTTATGCACGGTATGAATGCATTATTTTATTCTTTTTTCAATTAATTTTTATATTATTTTTATTTATTCATTATTTTTAAATTTTTGATTTGGATAGAATTAAATAATAATATATAAATTAAAAATCACACAGGTTTGTGTTTGAGAATGCCTGACCCGGAAGCGAAAGATAAAATCCCAGACAAAGTGCAAATCATATCATTTTTATTGTTGCCATCTACTTTTCCTAAGGCCGAATTCGAAAAAGCTAGGAAAATGCAAACTGTTTTGCAAGAAATAATTCACAAAGTGGCTTACGATTACGAATTTATATACACCTGTTTAAGCAGGTGACTTGCGGAAACTAATAGTTCTTTAAACATTTCTTTTTCTAAATCAAACCTAATTTATTTTGCTTGGTTTCAGTATTATAGAAAGCGATGAATTCGTACGAAGATTATTCAATATATACGAAACTGTTTATAAGGAAGGCAATTTTGAAAAGGTGCATTTTAGCTTTACAATATTTATATATTTTCATTTTACATGGAAAGAAAAATTGTATAAATTTAAAATGTGATTTTTCTCTACAAAATTACATTCAAATTTTAATGAAATTGTCTTAAAAAAGTTTAAAAATTAAATAATACAACACGATGTTGTACTAAAAAAGAAAAAAACTCTGCACGGAAAGAAAAATCTTACAAATTTAGTTTAAAAAGAGCTTAAAAATTTAGAATGTTATTATGTCTAAATTGTCCTAAAAATGCATACAAATTAAGTACAATATGATGTTATACTAAAAAAAGAAAAGAATTCTGCACGGAAAGAAAAATCTTTCAAATTTGTAAAATCTTACAAATTTTTAATATTTTTCTTTGTAATTTCAGCGTAACTTTATATCAAATATTATATTTTAGTTTCTTTTAATTTTAATATTGATTTGTAGTTTAATTTGTATTGATACGTCTTTTTTATAGGAAATATTGCTGTTTCTACATTTCTTTTGCTTCGAATAAATTAAAAAATCTTTTGTTTTGTTTTAAAGTTATTTAAAGCTATTTAATAGTTTAATTTCTATTTAAAATGAAATACATTTTGTATCCTTTGTGAAAGTACTGAAAATGGGATTATTAAGAAATTTATACCGTTTATTTTCTACTTCGTAGGCTTACAATCTAGGAATATTGAGATCAGATTATATGCTGCAAGGTGATGCAAATAAAATCAAACAGATTGAAATTAATACCATTGCTTCTAGTCTTGGTGGACTTTCAACGGTAGTATGCAATTATCACAGGTATATCTGTATATAAAAACACTTTAATTAAGGTGAAAATCAAATTGAACAAAACTACACTTACGGAAAACGGAACACCTATTTTCGAGTAAATTTGTGTGAATTTTCAATTTATCATAACTTTAACAATTTTTATCCGATTGAGAAAATCTTTCTCGTCCTGCTCAGCAAAATTTGTCCTCTTTCACGTGGTTTTAGAGAGAATTTGTTGTGTTCCTAATTTTATCTCCTTTCATCATGAAAATAAAAAAAGTCTTTCGAAAAAAATGTTATAACTTGTCATGCGGCATGCTAATTTCTTGCTTTATCACAGTTTTGTATCGAATATTAACAAACTTTGTTCTTTCCCATCTATCAGGCGAAATTTCAATTAATTCGGATGAAGATTAAGAAAGTTATGGGGTTTTGAAAATAAATCTGACATTTCAACAACTTTTTGACAATTTTTGTCTATCAGTACTCCAACAACAACAATTCTCTCTATAACCATGTGAAAGAGGACAAATTCTGCCTATCAGAACGAAAAGACCACCTCAGTCGGATAAAAATTGCCAAAGTTATGACGATTTGAAAAAATTTACCAAAAATTTACACGAAACCGTCAGTGTATAATTTTTTATTACAGATTTATTTTATCAACATTGGGACACTCTGAGAAATTAGATAATGTATGCTCTACACTTCACGTATATTCTTATTTAAGAATAGTTTTGAACTTAATTTGAATAACGAAATCAATTCTTTTTTCCAGTTACCTGTTAACAATGCAACTGTCGAGATTTGTTTAGGATTGGTGGACGCGTGGAAGTTGTACAATAACGCAAAGTAACTTGAAAAAGGTTCCTCTTTGTTAAGATAAATTTATAAACATTGCATTGAACTAAACGATATATTTTTAGGGCAGTTATTATGTTCGTCGTGGAAGATTACACGGCTAACATAGCAGACCAAAGATTTATTGAGTTTCAAATTCAAACTTTGAATCCCAGCATACAAATAATTAGGAGAAGCATGAAAATTTTGACGGAGCAAGCCAAACTGGGGCCTAATAAGGAATTGATTGTGTATGTTGTGTTTGTTAAATAATCCGAATGAACAGAATTAATTGTTTATTAATTAAAATCGACACATTTCGATGATTATTAATATCAGTTTCAAATTTTTTATGTGCATGATTTTAAAGTCGTGACGACTAATTGTTTTATTAACAATTATATAATGTTAGTATTGAGCAAAGATTTTAATAATGTAATTTTTTCATATAGAATTTGACTGTCTGAAATAAGTGTTTGCAATAATTTCTATGAGAACTTGGTGTTCTATAGACTTGAAAAGCATCATAATTGATGGAAACGTCGTCCACTATAGTTTTTATATTAATAACAATGTTTCTATATAAAAAACAACCATAACTTATACTCTTTTATTATAAAATCCCAAAGATTTGCATTAATTAATTGGTATTAATTAGCACACCGAAAATTATTTATTAATGTTAGAATGTTGTAATTCTAAGATTAAGGTTCTTCGATTTATTTATTGTCGTAATTTTGATCATTTCAGTGATAAATATATAGTATCGGTAGTTTACTATCGAAGTGCCTACGTTCCGAGTTTCTATCCCACGGAAAAAGAATGGGACCTCCGTTTGCTGATTGAGAAATCTAATGCCATTAAATGTCCATCTATCCAGTATCAGTTAGCGGGAACGAAGAAAGTAATCAAATTTGCAAAGAATCTTTCGCGCTGCTAACGTGTACAATACACGTTCTAGTATTCTAGTATTTTTATTTATATTATTTACTTATTTTTGTTTTTTTCTTATATACGATGTCCTGAGGGTGTATACCTTTGAATTAATAAATTAATAAATAAAAAAAATCCGCGAGTATATCAAAACACATCTTCATTTTATGATAGATTCAAAATAATATTTCTATTAATATTTTCAGATTCAACAAGTATTATCCATGCCGAGCGTCTTAAGGAAATTTACTAAAAACGAAGAAGAATTCAAATTAGTGCAAGACCTTTTCGTGAATTTATACAGTCTTGAGTTTGTTAGTATATTTTGTAATCGCATAATAAAATTATAATTTCATTGTTTTTCGAATAATTATGTTTGTAATTTTTTTTGAAGGATGACGAAGGAAACAAGGCTGTAGAAATGGCTCTGAAAAACCCCGAGGGGTTCGTTTTAAAGCCCCAAAGGGAAGGTGGTGGGTTTAACGTATACGGGAAGGAAATCAAAGAAACTCTAGGAAGTATCAAAGAATCGAACAAACGAACCGCGTATATTCTCATGGACAAAATCAACCCCCCTTCGCAGAAAAATTATTTAATTCAAGTTGGAGTCGATGACTGCGACAAATTAAAAAACGTGGTGTCCGAACTTGGTATTTATGGAGTTATTCTTGGGTAATTTGTTTAAAATTCATTTAATTCGGATAAGGTTTGTAAAGGAATTATTACTGATAACGATTTGCACTTTTGTAGAAACAAAGACAATATTATTGTCAATAATCAAACGGGATTCATTTTGAGGACCAAATTGCAAACGTCCAACGAAGGAGGATTGGCTGCTGGTTTTGGGGCAATTGATTCGCCTTATCTAACGTCTTAGAAGAAATATAATTGCGCATTTGTATTAGAAATGGAAATTTTATTGTACTTTAGATTCGTAAAGGTTATTCACACTTGCGAGAGAAAATTAATTAAATAATTAATTAATCTCAATATGCCAGGACTTTCCTTTTTGTTAAAGAACGGTAAAGGATTGATCTTTAGGAGCAATAAAAATAACTGTCATTGTGTGATTTTTTTCATTGTGTCATTGTGTGATTTATTCAAAGCCTACGTTTCGTTCTTTTTACGAGAACCTCGTCAGGGCTACATACAAAGAATGTTACAAATTATAAATTAAAAATTAAAAAATTGATTTTTAATGCTAATCAAACATTATTAAAAACATATTTTAAATTAGAGATAAGTCCCAGGAATTGTATATTGCTCCTAAAGGTCAACCCTTTGTTGTTATTTATCCAAAATATACAAAATAATTGTATATTTTGATTTGCATTTCAAGTGTTTATGGAAAATGGTGCGGTTACTACTTACATATTAAAAAACTTATTCTTGTAAAACACATTTTACAGAAAATACAAAAAATAATGAAATAAATGTTACAATAATGACTTTTGAAATATTTAAATAATTAAAAATAAAAAACAAATGTCCACACAACCACCATAATCGCAGAAACAAAACACTCGCGACGACTTGTCAAGCACTCTGCATCTTGTCATCGCTTAGTCTACTTCGGTAGTATTTATTAAGTGCTAATGTCAATTAACAAGTGACTTTTCTCTGAAACTTCGATGTCAATATTTACACATCAAAATGCCCAAATGCTTTATGTTGAAACGCAAAGAAAATAGCTCCAGAGAAGGTATTTCGTTTTTTCATTATTATTAACTTTTGTCAATTAACAACTACTCATATATTTTAATGGTAACTAAGGAAACGTTTGATATATTTGATTAATATAGACATATTTCTGAACAGTAATTAATTATATATAATCAAAACAATAATATGTTATATACATCAAATTAATCAAAGTTATTTTCTTTCTACACTGAGAAAAAAATTAGTGTAAGTTTAGCAATATTTTCTGGCACAAAAAGGATATACTTGCATTATATTCATATTTGCTATATTTTGTAATTTTATTATTTGTATAATTTGTATAATTTTTTATATTTGTATCGCAAATTATCTTGGAAATTATATCAGATATTGATATAATTCAAGTATAACCCAGTTGAGCTAGAAAATATTGCTAAACTTACACTAACTTTTTTCTCAGTGTAGTTTAAAGTATACTATATTTAAAATACACATTTTTCAGTGGAAATGTTAACGAACAATGCCACGCCATACACTGCCAGGAAGAAAAAGAAATATTTGAAAAATATCGACGGCAACTTTCTCGCCTGCTCTCAGATTCCAATTATAACCAGATATAATTTTGCTAAAAGCTCGATTAACGATTTAGAAGAATCCCATTCGAGTGACAATAACGCGGGCGCAAAATGCCCCGCTGAAAAGGAATGCCACAAGCACAAGTCTCCCTCGCGGAGTCCGTGCACCATTTCTTTAAAAGAAGACGATTTGCATATGCAACAAATTGAGATATTCAAGTCCCAAGTTACCGTTCCAAAGGAAATTGACGTGGAATTGTTTATTAACAAGAATATATGCGACAGTTCAGTGCCGGCGGACATTTCGCAGAGAACGGAGCTGTGCACGAATGCAAAAATGAACAGCGGCGAAGACAAATTTTGTTTGGAGACCATAAGTGCGCAGAATTGGAAGAAAAGCAAAGTCATGCACTATTGTCCGTATTGCTACAAAAGCTTCGACAGGCCTTGGGTACTAAAGGGCCATTTGAGACTTCACACTGGAGAACGTCCCTTCGTTTGTCCCGTCTGCCACAAATCTTTTGCCGATAGGTTGATATTTTGAACGCATTTTTTATGCTTGTCTTGTATTTGAGCTAATTTGTCCTGGTTAAAGTTTCATTAAGAGTTATGGAATTTTAAAATCGAATTTTTTATTATAAAATCAATTATAAAACATGAAACATTATGGAAATAATATCATAATGTTTTATAATTGATTTTTCATAAAAAATGATAAACTTTCATAAATAATTATTTATAAATATAACATTTTTACATTATATAAATTTTATTTCCAATATTTAAACATTACTTTTAAAGATATTGTATTAAAGTTATAATATTATTATGATAATACTATTTTAAAGGAATTTTATTATATTTAGATTGCTTTATAGAAGATTAAAATTCAAAAACTGTAATTTTTTTAGATCTAATTTGAGAGCTCATCAAAGAACACGCAATCATCATCAGTGGGAATGGCGGTGTCAAAATTGTTGCAAGGCCTTTTCTCAAAGACGCTATTTAGAGCGCCATTGCCCTGAGGCTTGCAGAAAGTACAAAATTTCGCAGAAACGGGAGTCGTGCAAAAGTTCTTTTGCGTCTAATTAATAGACAAATTATACGTAGAAATTATTATAATATATCCCACAATTTTAAAATTGTGCCGATAATTATAAATTGTATTTATACGAAAATAAATATACGAATTAAATGCAATCAAATTTGTATATATTAAACATGAAAAATACAAAGTTTTCAGTTCCAATAAAGTAATCTTAATCATTTCTTAGTTGTTTTTATTACAATTTAAAAAAAATAAATAATACTATTATTTTTATCGTACATTTTTTCAAATCCAGGGTACAGTATGTTCAGGTAAAGTTTGCGAGGGTTTTTATTTAAATATATTTTAAGTAAAAATTATGTTTCAAATCGTTAAGTAAAATTCGAATTTTACTTAAAACTGAATTGAACGACATTTTTGTGTTTAAAGTCGTTTTATTTAAATATACTTAAATGAAAACCATCACAACCTTTAATTGAACTGACTGTACACAGGATTTCGTCGGCAAGCTCGAGGGAACAGCGGTTCTCCAGATACCGCTCGGGGTTGAGCCGGATGGCGAGCGAGCACTCTACTTACGGGGAATGCACTAAAAATCTTTAAAACATATCCCAGAAATATTCAAAAAATATAAAAATAATATTCCAGGAATATTATTTTAATATTATTTTTCGCTAAAAATAATATCCCTGGGATATTATTTGATATTAAATAATATTATTTGCTGATAGGGTTGCAATTAAATTTCCCGATCACAGGGCGGGTATCATTCAATGAATGTCTAAAAAGACATCGCTTCGAATGCCTAACGAGATTTGGCAACACTGTTTGGAAAATGTGTATGAGATTACGAACGTTCCAAGGCGAAATCGAGCCTTCTACGCAGAGTTGCAAGATGTGAAGAATTTTACCATTTTATCTCTTTATTGCTGCATGATATTCCTTAAGATAGAGAGAGAAACTCTCGCCAAATCTTGCAACTTTGCTTATACGTTCGAACGGCGACGGCCTATTAAAAATCAAACCGAGAGAAAAATGTAATTTTTTAAATTCGTCAAACCAGTTTAAAAAAAATATCATCCTGTAGAGCTGAAAAAACTAAACATTTTCACACTTTTCTTTATTTTGTACGATGTTCCAATAAACAATAAAAAAATAAAAACTATATTTTTTCAACGCACTTTTTTTCAATTAAAATCTGGCGTTTTATAAAATTGAAATCGCGATATATCATTCAATTATAGGGCAAACCACTTGCTTCTTTCTGAAAAATAAAGTAGAGACTTCATTGATACTGTTAAATTTAAATTTGTTCATAAAATTAAATAAAATATTAATGCAAATTTAATGTGAAATAAAAACACGTTTTGTTTACTTTACATTAAAAAAGTGTGTGACGAAAGTTGCATTACAGAAAACTTTCAGTGAGAAAGTAGTTCATTATTGTTTGAAGAATATTTTAACAATGTTACAAGTCAAAATATTAAAAAGTGTAAAAGTTATATATATAACTTTTATATTCGCGCGGTACGACCTAGCGCAGCTCTGTCATAAACGAAACACATTATTTTATCGTAATATTCACTGCTTATAGAATTCCTTGTGTTCGATTCGAGACGTACGAGATGGTGCATTGCCGATAAATAAATGGTCATAATTTTTACACTTTTTAATATTTTGACCTGTAACATTGTCAAAATATTCTTCAAACAATAATGAACAACTTTCTCACTGAAAGTTTTCTGTAATGGAATTTTCGTCACACACTTTTTTAATGTAAAGTTAACAAAACGTGTTTTTATTTCACATTAAATTTGCATTAACATTTTATTTAATTTTATGAACAAATTTAAGTTTGTCAGTATCAATGAAGTCTCTACTTTATTTTTCTGAAATAAGCAAGTAATTTGACCTATAATTGAATGAGATATCGCAATTTCAATTTTATAAAACGCCACATTTTAATTGAAAAAAAGTGCGTTGAAAAAATATAGTTTTTATTTTTTTATTGTTTATTGGAACATCGTACAAAATAAAGAAAAGTGTGAAAATGTTTAGTTTTTTCAGCTCTACAGGATGATATTTTTTTTAAACTGGTTTTACGAATTTAAAAAATTACATTTTTCTCTCGGCTTGATTTTTAGTACGCCGTCGCCGTTCGACATATAAGCAAAGTTGCAAGATCTGGTGAGAGTTTCTCTCTCTATCTTGAGGGATATCATTCAGCAAGAAAAAGAGAAAATGATAAAAAATGGTCACAACTTGCAGTTCTGCCTAAAAGGCTCGTTTGCGCGAATCCAGACCTTCGTGAAATACTCCGATCAGGTCGATAAAAATCGATCGATAAATCGATTTAAGTATTATTTTTGTTGTTCGAACTCACATAAACTCTATCAGTAAATAATATTATTTAATTATTTATTATTTAAATTATTTTTTTATAAATATTTTTCCGAAAAATAATATTAAAACAATATCCCTGGGACATTATTTAATATTAAATAATAGGGGGAAGAGTCATTTAAACGAAAATACATTTATACGACAAGCTATAAATATATAAAACCCTCATTTCTGCTAAAACGATGCAAGTAATATGTAAATATGTTTATTTGTTATTTATTATATAAATAATTTATTATTTATTATTAAATTAATTATTAATAATAATAATGATTAACTAAATAATTAATTAATTATTATTTATATAATAAAGAACAAATAAACATATTTACATATTACTTGAATCGTTTTAGATATTTATAGCTTGTGGTTTAAATGATCCTATTGGCAACAGTTAGCGTCGCCATCTGCTGCCATTTATACCACTTAAGCCTTAGAAATACCAATTATTCCAATAGCAAATATTTCTATACTGTTTCTGCCACTGCTGGCACTAAAGCTCCAAACATATCGCGTCGTTTATATGAACTTTCGTTTAAATGGCTTTCCCACTACGAACTTATAATCTTTGTAAACGACTAAAGTAGATCATATTCCCCGGTTTATATTCGTGTGAGGTGTGTCGTGTCATTGGGTTGTTATAAGTCAAAGAATAAATATGTCTTTAACAAAGTAAGTCATTTATTTGATTGTTTATCCTTTCTTTCCAATGATGCATATGATAACAATTTTCGAAAATTGTTACAATTCTCACTTTTGCTCAAAATACTCCTAATGCTTAATCTGATTAAAAAATCATAGGAATAATTTTTAATTATTGAATTTCATTCATTTTCTATTCTAAATTGATTTCGTTCCAATGTCACTGCACTGATATTTATTCAGTTCGATCAAAACATCATAACCTTAATCATTGAAATAAATTTTTTCGAATTACAACAAACTTTGCATGCACATAACCTTCATATAAATCATTTTTCTCTGAATTTACTTTGATTACTTAATAATAATTATCCTCAATGAAAGTTTATTATATTTCTTTATTAAAAATAAAAAAGTCTCACCTTTGACAATATTTCATTAACATTTTGTAGTGACAATAATTATATATTGTCACATACTTAAGTGATATTGTTGATTCTTGTCATATCAAATTTTTGTTTTAAAATTCATAATAAAAATAATTGTACATTTTTTTGTAAAAATGAATATTCCTATTCATTTTTTATATTCATTAATTCTATTTTTAATTAATATATCATTAATTTTAATAATATTTTATTGTTTTAAAAGATTTTGAAAGAAACATGAATGTTGCATAAAACACGTTTTATTATTTATTTTTTGAATTTAGGAACTTTGAATTTAGAAATTTTTTAGATTAATCAAAAAAAGGAACATTTATATAATATATTATAAAGCTTTATATATACCCATGTAAAATTAACATATATATATGCCATATATATAACTATAAATGGGAATCCACAAACATATGTCCCATATATGATATATATGTTGTCATATACGACGTATATGCTGCCATATATGTATCCATTTATGTGTCATATATCCCATATATGCGTCATATATGTTCTATATATGTATTAGTTTACATACGTATGCTATATATAATATATATTTTGTCATATATGACGTATATGTTACCATATATGTAACCATTTATGTGTCATATATGCGTCACACATGTGCCATATATATCCCATATATGCACCACATATATCCCATATATACATTAGCTCATATATATGTGCCATATATAACATATATTTTTGATAATTTCGATAAATTGTTCTATTTACTCGATATTACATTTATGCTTTATTGTTTTTAGTTTGCTACCTGCTCCGACGCAGGTGCTTTGGGACCGAGACGATGAAATGCGGGAGCAAAAACTTAGACAAAGACCAGTTTCTGCGCTAGTTAAAGCAGCGTTTACCGCACCGCCGTATGGAGAAAGGAAAGGATGGGTACCGCGAAATTTGCAGGTCACTTTACTTCTTTCATTACAAAAAAATTGCATCATTTACACCACAATTATTAAAATACAAGAAAAATTGAGTTAAAATACATTAAAATATTCAAACATCAAAAATCATTTGCATATCACATTCTAAAGTCATTGTGTAATCAGAAAAAAAACGAAAGAAATGCAGAAATGTAGCGGTTACCTTATATTTTTAATTGCTAATTCTTTTATTATTTTTTAAAAATTTCCTATTGCTGTAAACTTACTTAACATTCTTAAAATAAATATTTGTTTGCATTTGTGAGTATGGATTATATTTTGTGTATCAAAAGTTATTTATTTCACAAACGAAATTACACCTCTTACTTTTATTTCGTATCAAAATTAAAATATTTTTACTTCGGACGCGTAAAAAAATCCTTGTCCTTGAATGAATTATTGTTTCTTAGTTTCGTCACACCTCAAAAAATCTGTAATGTCGATAATGACGCCCTCGACATCACTTAAGTAAATTTCCTCAATCCAATATTTCTTTAATTCCAGGATTTCGGCGACGGTGGCGCTTTCCCAGAAATACAC
>JABFPK010001128.1:2050-12510 GCA_022817445.1 Habroteleia sp. ZL-2020
GTGGAACTTTTTCGTCTGGCAAAGGTATGGAAGAGATCTGGTTCAAAGTCTGGCAGAAGGTCGGGACCAGACCAAAAGAAGTCTGGAAATAATCTGGTTAAAATCTGGATTTTTAGTCTGGAAACAGATTGGCTCATGAACGCGATCCAGACTATCCCAAGTGGAAACAATAATATGGCATAAACTAACAAAAAAATTCTAATCGTCGCCGCTGAAGGGATTCGAACTCGGACGCTCGAGTTGCAGTCGGCATACGCTCTATTGTAATCTAATAAATAACTTTCTAGACCATACTAATTAATATTATTTATATAATAAATAAACAAAAATAGAATATATATAATAAATACAAAATACTTAATAAATATGTTTTTAATAAAGTTTCAAAATGAATTATTGTTATTATTATTAATTAAGTAAAATTATTAACCATTAAATTGCACTATATAATATGTCACAGAAAGACTTTACTTGCCTCATCGAGTAGAGTTCAGAAAGTCATTTAAAAGATTACGATGGACAGTATGTGTCTTCGGTGGCCTAGTGGTTAGTCCGACTGCATTTCGAGCGTCCGAGTTCGAATCTCCTCAGCAGCAACGTTTGGAGTTTTTTTGATAGTTTATGCTATACTATTGTTACCACTTGGGATACTTTGGATCGCAATCATGAGCCGAAATGCTTCCAGGCAAAAATAAAGATTTTAACCAGATTATTTTCATACTTCTTTTAGTCTGGTCCAGACTTTCTGCCAGACTTTGAACCAGATCTTTCCATAATTTTGCCAGATGACAAATTTGAACGCAGGTAGAAATAATTTTAAAAACTATAAGTAATAACAGGGAAAGAATTAGCTCATTGCAAATTGTGCGAAAGTATAATTAATTGAAATATACAGAGCTAATTATGTCGTCAACGCAGATCCGGCAGATCGTGGTTTTATGCAATTTTAATTTTGCAATGACAATAATTAATTATAGTCAACGATATTTCATTTGCATACAATTTTTATCATAATTTTCGTGCATATTAAAATATATTAAAACCATATCGTTGAAATGACGATGTAATTACATTTTGATTTGTTTAAATTCTATGCTACGAACTTCTCAAATAAAAGTAATTTCATATTACATTTGTAAAGATGTTGCGTTCGCGTATCACGCGTAGGAAAACAACCGAAATAATGTGGTTTGTATTCTGCGTAACGTTGCAATGTAATATCATGATTATAAAGATAAAGAAATGATTATTTTAGCATTAACGTCCATCGCATTAGCACAAATTTTATTGTTTCTTTTTATATTATTAATTAAATGTCACTGGCTTAAACTTGTCAGAAATACGAATTGTCTTCTTGTAGATTTTATTTCAATTTGAAAAAGGACATAGTAATGTTTTTACTACTATTTTTGATCGCAAATTAATTTTATTTTTTGTTATCCGGAAATAAATTACGTACTTTCACATGATTTTTTTATGCTGGCACGATCAAACTGTGCCACCTCACTTACAAAATATTAACGACAATTAAAAATATGTAGTTTTTGATTCAACGCAAATCAGTCGCACTGGACCGTAATATTATCGTAATTTTTTAGTCAGTGGTGTCTGCAATTTTTATCAGCGTTCGTTGCTGAAAGTGGAATTGCGAAATAATTGAATTTGCTGCGATCAATGCGTTAATAACAGTAGATAAAAATCTATTGAATATTATATAATTAGTCAGTAGGATTTTTAAATGGGAATTAAGCTATTGATACGTAATTGATTGATTCGAGATATAGTTAAATGAAAGATATTAATAAATATCGACGTTCTGAATGACAAAGGTAATATTTAATTGTAAGCACTCACTTATTGAAGAGTTTTGGTGACAAAGAGGAGTCAGTGTGGTTAAAAAAAATATCGATGATCGTGGCCTCTCCGATGGAATATATACTCTTTACTTTATCCAGGTTTCATCCCTTAGGCACTTTCAATTCAGATGAGAACAAGCGAGCTATCCTTTTTTTGATCGCATTTTTGCGGGATCTTCAGAAATCTTTTATAAAACCCATATACATATATTTATATATACGCTGACACTCGCACGCACGCAAACTAGCTTTATTCGGGCTTTCTGTTTATTTTGGATACCATATCAGCTGATCGTCTGTATAAAAATGTTACATTTGATTTGGTGAAAGAGCAAAGAAGAGATCGCCTGAAATGGACAGTTCTAATAAATAGGAAGACAAACTGTTCTTGATATTAAATATCACGACTTTCAATGTCGGTTCCAGACCTTAGAATTCCGGAATTTTCATTTTTAACCCAATGAGGAAAAGTAAGAGAAAATAGATTTAGAAAATATTTTGGAAGAATATTTGATGATGGATGATGACTTTGTATTATTTTTTGTATTTAAATTTTCATCGTACATATTCAAGAAATAAATAATTATTATTAATAATTGTCCGTTAATAAGTTTAGTTTTTACAATTAAATGAAATATATAACTACGAACAAATTGGAATTTAGAAAAATTGCGAAAAAGGATATTACGTTTATAATTATATTATATATCAATCAATTTATTTATGAATAATTTGAAATAATTAATGAAAAGTAACTATATTTAATTATATATTGATATAAATGATGAATTAATAATAATTAATTATTATAAAGTAAATCGAAAATATTAATTAATTAATATTAATTAATTAATATGAATTATATAAGGATAATTTAGTAAATTATTATATAAAATGAAACTTGAAATTAACACATGACTTTTGACATTATTCATCAATAATTTGATATTACTTTTTCTTTCTTTTCAATTTTTCTTCAATTTTTTTCCTGGAAAAGTTTCTTATGGAATATAATTATAACCCAATGCTTTCTTTTGATTTCAAATTGCAATCTTATTCGTACCTTTATAATCGCTTGCTTATCATTGACAATTTTCTAATAAACAAATGTAATGGGATCGTCTTTACTAATTTCTCATTTTCAATTTAAAAAGCAGAAACTGTCAAAAGAAATTTGAGTAACGCACACAATTGCAATCATTTCTGTGAGACTTTTTTTCTTTGACATATATATTCCATTCATGCTCATTTTTCTTTTGTCTCTCTCAGTTCAATTTGCGTTTTGCGCTGCGAGAAATCTATATGAAAGACGAAAGAATAACCTTGTAATTAGTTTGTCAACGGCAGATAAATGTTAACGAGGCGTAACAGATACCCAGAGTTAATTATTCAGCGATTGTACGCGGTTTTTCGAAAAGTAATATTTTAAGAGATGTGTTTTCGCAGATTATGACAAGCCGTCATTGATCATCCTGTCAGGCCGCGAAAGTTCGCGCACCTGTCACTGGGCGAACTGTTTTCAACTGCTGTGTCTCGACACGAACAATAAAGAATTAGGTAGAAAAGGAAAGTTGAGTGCGGAATGATTCAGTGCGCAGCGATTTTGTTTTTACGTAGGATAATTAATTTCGATTTCCTGATTTTTTACAATGGTAGAAGAAACAAAAAATCAATAAGTGTCATTGGCAAGAAATTTAAGAGAAGTTACGATTATTTATTGTTTTTGTAAAAGTAATAAATCATTGATTGGTGCTCATCAAATCCTAGTAATTATTGCAAATAATTATTAAATATTAATGATTTTAATATGTATAAAAAGAAACAATTTAATAAGAAACACATTAAAGAACAATTGAAATTAATTTACGTTAAATTAAGTAATTAAAGAATGATAATTGTTAATAATTTTAGTATTAACTTAGTATTTATCTTGAATTGCAAATTCCTTTCAGTAAGTTAAAAGTAAATAAATAAACACAGATTTGATTACATAATTGTT
Organism: Habroteleia sp. ZL-2020; assembly: GCA_022817445.1. NCBI lineage: Eukaryota > Metazoa > Arthropoda > Insecta > Hymenoptera > Scelionidae > Habroteleia > Habroteleia sp. ZL-2020. The sequence continues at coordinate 5,906 of JABFPK010001128.1, forward strand.
TAAAATCCTTGAAATATCCAGCATTCTAGTAATTTTATTTTCTTTATTTAGACAATAGAAACAAAGAATAAGATATAAAGTTGATTTATTTTGTATACACTTTAATGGTTGTTCGTTTCGAATTAAAACTTTCTTTGAATTTTTGTATTAAAACAAGATACACTGAAAGAAATTTTAAATAACTTTTTCCATCAAATTTGGGTAAATGAGTTTAATAATGCTTTTTTTACAGGATTTTTAACTGTAAATTTTAAAAATTATTCTTATAAAAATAAAAGTTAGTGAAAAAAAAAGAAAATTTTGTTGACACATTACATTATTTTAATTTGTATTAAAATATGCCTTTCAGGGTGAAAAAATTACTCTAAATTTGGGGAAAATGTATATATATACATTTTATAATCTAGCTACTTTATGCAAAATTTCTCCCAATGTAAAGCAAAAATTAAAGAAAAAGTTTATTGATTCATTTGATACAATTTGTTTTTAGGCAATACCAAAAAAAATATTTAGTTTTATGGTATTAGTTTTACCGCTTTCTATTAGAAAACTTATTTTTATATTAATATTTTTCTTTAAATTATGCCAATAAATAAACTAAATCGCCTTATAAAACCAGTTTGCCCCAATTTGAGAAACTTTCATAGTAGAAACAAAAGCATTTTTTGGTATGTTTTTCTCTCGGAGTGGATTTACATTATATGTTTTATAATTTTGCCTGCCTTATAATCATTTTGTTAAATCAGGTATTTTCTCATAGAACATCAAATTCTGAGGTAAATATTAATAAAAATATTTCATGTCTACACAAATAAAATAAGCACGGAACACTAATAAACATAATCAGATTTTTAAAACCTAGCTCTGTCAGACTTCTCATGTTCTTTTTGATATTTATGCTCTAAACATCAAAATGCTATCTTTTTCTTCGTTTATAGTTTATTCGAGTTTTATCCTTCTCTTATATTTACTTTATCTACCAATATTTTTATTTAATCTTGTTTAAAACTTGGATTAGATCTTTATTAACCAAACATCGTTCTATTTAAAATATGACTTAGTTTGTCGTATAATTTTATTTTGCATATATATTTTTAAATTATTATTATATATATAATATATATAATATCTACATACAGTAAATTAATTATGAAACATTGCAATAATGATTACTGATGTTTCTAAACATACATGCATAATTAAATTGATTACATTTTTTATAAATTTTGTAACGTGTAATTAAAATGCAATATATTTACTTTGAGCAGAAATTTACAAATTCATTTAAAAAAATGTAAAAAAATGCGTTTTGAATACTGCATGAATATGAATTTTACAATTCAATGCACGGATTAATGGAAACCAATTTCGGTGAACTTTTGCAGAAGCAAAAGATTGGAACATTCTTCCGAAGTATGTAGTTTCAAGACAATTGATCATATCTCCTTTAAGTATCGTGTACAATGGAATTGAAGTTTTGTACTACTTTACTTGAATAATCATACATATAGGTAATTGCACATAGCCGTATAGCAAAAGGTTAAAGACTCATTCATTCTTAATGCATTGCGGAAGTTCTTCATGTGTACGGCTGGCAAGTAGTTATACGTCTAAGTATTTAGTTATTGATTCCTAAGCGATTGTTATTAAAAAGTAATGTGAGTTAGAAAAACAAAAACAAAATGAGATACAAACAATAAGTACGTTTGTTTTTTGCAAAGAAAATAATGTTAATGAATTATCGGTATTATTTTAGAGAACAATTTTTGAATTTTTATCAAACTGGATTTCGTTTGTTGAGTAATTTCATGTACAAGATAGTAAATTCGCACCAATTGTATCAGCACTGTCGTGTACAATGTATCAGAATCATCAGACATTGTCGTATTCAAATGTTTATCCGCTGGCACAAACACGTTTTGCTGTTGTGTTTCTGGGTCTGACATAAAGCTGTCTATTTCACTTGTTCTTCTAATAGATTTAGAAGATTTCGACGGTTTCAAAGAAAATAATTTTAATTTGTTTGAATGTTCATGTATGCTATTATTTATGAATTAGAGCAAGCAATAATAAAATAATTAACGATATTGGTTTGAGGTACATTATTAATTGGACACGATCATTGAAAATTATAAATAATTAGAATTTGTTTAAATTAATCGATTAATTTAAAATAACAAATTATTAATGGGTAATAGTGAAACATTAATTGAACTGAGAAAGAACATTAAATAGTGACGTATTAATGTTTTGGAATAGATACAATTTAAAGCAAAATTATTAAGGAAATTTAATTATAGGATTAAAATTATTTATTAATTTCACTTCGATTATAATGTAAACTTTAACGTTGGTATATTATATTTAAGGTTTTTTATTAAATAATTATAATAATTATAGTAGTTTATTATATATACGTTGTATATAATATTAATTTGAGAATTTAGGAAAATCTTTACTTTTTAGATACTTTAACATATATCTATTTAGCAATATTTAATTAAAATACTTTGTTACACTTTATAATGAACTATTAATTATATGATATTTATGGATAATGTAACTACAAAAAAAGAGAATTTCAATACATCAATTTTTAAATTTTATGCGTTTAATAAAATCGTTTAAATAAAAAACGTTTATTTAAACGATATTTAAACGAATTTTATAACAGAACTGGAGTTTTTATAGAACTTTAGATTAACAAGATGAATAACTAGTATAAAGATAAAAATCATAAAAAGAGCTATATGAAAAAATAAACAATGATAACATTATTGAATTATTTCTTTTATCAATTAATTAATTAATTAATTAATTAAAGAAATAATTATTTCTTTTTTCAATTAACAATTATTAATAGATTAAGTTAAACAAATTAGGATTTATAAAAAAAAGTGGGAAATCAAGTAAACATCAAAATTAATTAAAATGCAAACAATTTTTTATTATTCTTATTAACCTTATTGAAAATATATTGATGTATGAAGTTCTATATATCGTAACGCTTGACTGACTGCTCTAAGACCTTTAGATAATGTTATTTATAATAGCAGCCAATTGCACTGAAGTTTCAGTTGTTTCAATTGAGAAATTTTATAAGAAATAGGCAGAAATAGATAGTTTTTCGTATGAAAAATAAGTATCAGAAAACGACTATTTCAATGAACGCACTCAAAAAAATAATTTTTGTGTCAATAAGAAATTTGCTTTTTCCAACAAAATAATTTTCAACAAACCAAATTTTTAGTTCACGCAACTAAATAATTTTATTCGTTCAAAAAAAGCATAACTAAATTGTCTCAACCCAAAATTTTAGTTTATATAGTTACATATAGTAATAAACTCTGACACAGACAAAATTGTCGTATACATTTTTATAAGTGTACAATTATTTCGTTCGAAAAAACACCTCCCGTTGTAGGATTCGAACTCGGAACGCTGCAGTGTCAGTTGAACATTTAACCACTGAGATATTGAAGGTACACGACGCGTCTATCATAAGTAATAAATAAATATTTAATAAATAAGTTTTTTGGTGCCAATAAAATATTTTGAAATATAAAACAAAATATTGTATAAATATGAAGAAAATATTAAATGTCAGTTCTATTAGTTTTATTAAGATTTAATATTTACGTCAAAATATTTTGTTATGTCAACCAACAAATTTTTGTTTGTTTGTTTGTCCACCAACAAAATTTCAACTAATTATAGCCAGCCAAACTATTTAGTTGCACGTAATAAATTATTTTTTTGAGTGCGTGTGACAAAAAATAAAATGTATACACAAAATGTAAACAACAAATAAAACGCAAATTGTTTAATCGATGGCAATCGTGTTAATCGTGGTTACTGTAAAGCCGATGTCATAGATAGTTAACTTTGTTGGTCAAAGTAAGGCTCCGATAAAAATCTGTAACTAAAGTTTCGTACACAACTGCCAACTGACTTTTCCCCCTGAAATAGTTCATTCTCAATTTACAACTTTTATTTTCTAAGTCCTAAAGATTAATGTATTACGTTTAATTACGCTTATTAGCTGATTAAAATTCATTTGGAAACAGTCTTTGAACTTAGAACGCGGAAGAAAGTTGTGAATTTGCAATCAGTTATGAATATGGAATTTCTATTAAAAAAATGTAATTCTCGAATATTTGGAAATCATTTTAATTTTTATGCGTGAGTCGTAAAAATGTAACGATATGCGAACGTTAAAAATGAGCATTTTTATAAAAATATTTCCTTGAAAATATCAATTTAATATAATTTTTGTGACACTTTTGCGTCATTTTTCAAGTGATGATATATTATTTTTATATTTTTTTTTTAATTTTGTGAGTAGGTAACGTTGGCAATAAGTTTGGGATTACAAAATGCTTAACTTTAAATTATTCATCATTTGAAACTTTCTGAATGACAGTTTGCAAACTTTATTGGTTTCTATAACATTTTTCAGCTTTCTTTTGCGTTACATCGAACCACTAAGAAATGTTTATGTAAGTGTGACGATTTAACCGCGGTTAAAAGTTACTGTAGTAAAAAGATAAAAAATAATATCTGGATTACAATAAAAGTTTAATTACCTTCAATTAATTATTTATAAGACTGAATTAGGAAAATGATGGCAACAGTGAAATGCAAATATTAATTGCAACAACGATCAATATATGAAGATGAACGAAGAAAATTAGCTGTGGGGAAAGTTGATAAGTATATTGGATAATTTCGTCGCGATTTCGTCCCATGATTAATTTATCTCCGTGTCGATTGCGGACAGACATGATAATAATTTTGAACAGCGTTATATTAAGAATTAATCGGGAGGCGTGCAATTTGTGCGCGGCCAGTTTAAAGGACGACGTGATCATTAATGATAATGTCAATCAATCAATTTTCATGATTGAGTTTGTTTCAAAATTAATAACGATTTTATTTTTTGCGGTATAAATCGATGAGCTGAATCAATTTTAATACTTTCGACTTGTATATCAATTAAAACAAGTTGCATTTGGCAGGTAATGATAGCATACTTTTCTTACCGTACAATTATAAAATAAATCATTAAGTATTATGTTCACTTTATGTTCACTCGTACGAAAACATATTTAAAAGTTTTGAATTCCCATTTAAGTTTGATATAATTCTAAGGATCAACCCTTTCACTGTTATATAACCTATAAATTCTATATAAAATTCTTTCTTTGAATACGAAGTGTTTTTTGTAGACTTTTTTATTTTACACGATAGGACTTTTTAGTATTCATCAGCGTGATAATTGACGAAAACCCTCACCTTCTCTGAGCCAGTGTACTGGCTTCCCATCCTGTAAGGGTTAATAATGAATTGAAAAAGAAATATTACAATCAGTGTTTACGCAATGGTACAATTTCATTGATCTATAATTAAAGCCAATTCTGAAAAGAGAGGAAAAATGAAAGAGTAGGAAAGGAAGAAAAAGTTCCCCTCATTTTTGCTCATGTATTTATATAGACATTCAACATCGTAAAACATAAATTCATTCATAATGAACCTCAATATCGACCAAATTTTTCGTAGTACATCGCTTTAAGTACGCATTAGGTTTTGGGTAAGAATAAATAGAACAAATTGGGGAGTGCAATTAAACGCACGTCATTTTATTGATTATGCTAATTTATAATGGAGCGAAAATAGTTGTCGAGAGGGGCGGAGAGGGACGAAAGAGGAAACAAAAGAAATCATAATTAACGTGAGTTTACACCGGAGTAATTTCACGTGTCCCGTCACGATGTATCGTTTAAGCAATAAACGTTGGTGGCAGTTCTGATTTATATGACGTACAAGAGCATTTGCTACTGCATATGACGACGACACTTATCGACCAGACACATTCGCTGATAAATATATTGGTACTGATTGCCTGCGGTGGGTTATTAAAATAGTCGTCGTTTATTCTCAGGCTAATTATTGATTTGGAGCTGCGATATATATGTATATGTATATGAATACTTAAATTAGAATTAAGGATTAAACTCATTAACCTCTAGGAATATTCTATAAGAGGTCTCTTGTATCTCTAGAATATCCTGGAACGTTTTTTTTCCTATTAGGTAATAATTTAAAACATAAGATCCATAAATAAATTTAATCTTAATCACTGAATTTGTTATCAAGTTTTGTATTATTGAAGTAATAGATATAACAACAAAATATTAATAAGGTAAAGGATTAAAGTTTAACTACATATAATAATATAATAATGAATAGATTGTGGATGATCACACACATATACATATATATATGTATATTTGAAATTTTTATTTATAATAAAATTTGGTCGTTTTCATGTTTACTTGAATCATATTTTTTCGCAATACACTTAATTGTATTAACTTCATAAGTAGTTTTTGAGATTGTATATTTGATTATGAATGTGAGTAATTTTTCTTCTCTTCCACTAGATATAGAATTGTATGTATATATTTATATCTTGAATTCATTTGAGTTTCGTATGAATCTAAATGAATGATGAATATAAAAATATAAAAGTATGAAAATAAAAATAGTCATGATAACCATAATAATAATAGTTGTATTAACCATTTGTATGGTTACAATACCAA